>JXCR01129160.1:284328-295317 GCA_002079205.1 Phalaenopsis hybrid cultivar
AAAACCTTACCACAGTAGATCATAACTTTTATGTAGTACTAAAATTACTTGAGGACAAGTAATAGTTAAGTTTGGGGGATTTTGACGAAAGAAAAATATGTTCAGATTTTCATACCTATTTTACACTGATTTTGATGATATTGTACTTTAAAGAAAGGTATTTTTTATGTTTTGTTGCAGGAACGATGAATTAGGGTCATTGGAGCAAAAAGATGCAAAAAAGAGTGAATTTTGTTTTGTTGTAGGAATGATGAATTAGGGTCATTGGAGCAAAAATATACAAAAAGGAGCAAATTATTTTGTTGCATGAATGATGAATTAAGGTCAATAGAGCAAAAAGATGCAAAAAGGAGCGAATTTTCATACATATTTATACTGTTTTTGATGATATTGCACTTTAAAGAAAGGTATTTTTGATGTTTATCTATTTTATACTATTTTTAATGATATTACACTTTAAAGAAAGGTATTTTTGATGTTTTGTTGCAGGTATGTTGAATTATGGTCATTGGAGCAAAAAGATGCAAAAATGAGTGAATTTGGGGCAAAAAGGACCAAAATATAAAGATTTGATCTTGGGCGCTGACGGCGAGTTTTTCCTGAGAGTCCAGAATTAAATAATCTAGATAGCTATCGACGGCGCCATCGAGGTGGTGTCCACTGGGGGTCCGCTGGTCTTTGTTGTTTGTGGTGCCCATTAGAGTGTAGAGACTAGTTAGGATTGTGAGGAATTCTTGGAGAGATTGTAAGAGTGAAAAGAAAGTGAGAGATTTCTTCCTCCTTGCCGCTTTGAAGGAGCATTCTATGTATTGTAAAGAAAGGAAGAGATTCAGAGGAATTTCGAGGAGTTTGCTTGGGGAGGAACTAGAGATAAGTTGTATTTACTTATTGAAGTTTATATGACTTTGCTTATATATATAAATTCCAAGTTTTGTCGTATCTTCTCCATGAGTTCTGAGTAGTTTTCTCTNGTAGAGGAAATATCATGATGCCAAGCACAAATCGTTGAATTTGAAATTGGAGAGTTTATTTTTATCAAAGTCAGACGGGTGACCAACGATTTAGGGAGACAGGAAAATTAAGCCCCAGACATATTGGTCTTTTTGAGCTTGTGGAGAGGATCAGGAAGGTAGCTTACAAATTGGATTCACCAGCTCATATGTATTTGAGCTTGTGGAGAGGATCAGGAAGGTAGCTTACAGATTTGATTTACCAGCTCATATGCAGGGAGTGCATAAAGTTATCCATACTTCTTCGCTCATAAAGTATAATGTGGATGAATCTAGTAGGATGATAGTAGACTCAGTTGATAGTCAACCTGATTTAACTTATGTTGAGGAACCTGAAAGGATATTGAATTATGATGTGAAGAAGTTGCGGAACAGAGTAATCCTTTTTTTGAAGATTTTATGGAAGCATGAGTCGTAGAATGATGCTACTCGGGGGAAAGTCTCTGAGATACAAGAAAGATATCAACAACTTTTTGTTTGAGGTATGTTTATTTTTGTTTTAAATATTTTCAAAATTCGATGACAGACTTTTTAGAAGGATGGGAGATTGTAATAATATAAAACAAATAAATATATAAAATTAAATAAAAATCATAATTGCAAATCGAATAGTCACTATGACTTAAGAGTCCTATTACTCATTCCAACCAAAGAAACAAACGAACGATCTAGCAGGAGAGGAGAAGTTGTCGGAGCCGAGAGTGTGAGAGGAGAAGAAGAAAAAGAAGAAGTCGCCTTGTGCATAAGTAGGAGTGATTTTTGTGTGTAGGAGGTGACGACGAGCCCTAGCGGATCATCTGAAGGAGGAGAAAGGTTCACACAGTTTTCCCTTATCGTGTAAAACTTATCACACCCAATCAACCTCGTTGCTTCTTATTCGAGCGATGAAGAAGAGGAGGGAGGAGGACCATTTTTGTGCATTGCTACAGTCTAAAAGAGCAATAAGCCTACGTCGTGCGTGAAGGAGAAGCGATGTCATGACGGAAAGGAAGAAGTTGTGGGCGTGCGGCTCTAGAGGAGGGAACTCGCATGATCACATCAGAAGTTCTGATGCAAAACTGCATAGGACTCCAATCAAAATGCGCCAAGCGTACAGTCTAACCCCACTAAATAAAAAAATTAAATAATTTAATGTATGGCAGGGCCAGATCGTACACATGACACGTTGTTATTGGAATCCTGACGTAATATTTTTTCGTCAAGCAGAGGAAGAAGCAGAAAATCGGGCCTTCGTCCAGAAAAAAATATTGCGTCCGTTATCCGCAAAGGTAGGTTTGAGTTTTATTAATTTAATTAGCAAATTTTATATGTATATATTTAAGTTTATTCATTAAGTGTTACTAGTAAATGTAATCGTAATCAGGAAGTACTTGAAGTGAGGGAGTTATAATTTTGAGAAAGAGGTGAAGTAATGCCTTTCATAGTGATAAGGTGAATATTTATAAGTTTTATGTATTGATTATATAACTTAGTTAATTAATGTTGTTGTTAATTTCATTTCAACAATTTTATTAATNTTAGTTTATTTGATCAAGCCTCACCCTCAATTATTGTGTTCATCCTTCGGGATAGATACAGGATTTGAGGTAAAGCGCTCTTTCATTTAAACTATGAAAAATATGAGGTCAGTTTGACCTCATCTTTTTCAAAACTAATTTTTTTTTAAACGTCCTTCCGAAGCGGGCAATGGAATTTCAATTCTGATGACCGACAGCTTCTTACGGGCAAACCCCACACCAAAAATAGTGCCGACACCCTTTCTCACTAGTCAGAAAAGAAATAACTTCATCTAAGGCTTGATCTGAAGCAGAAAACGAATGATACTGGCATCTATAAACATCTTCTAGTTAATAAAACACATTGATTTTTCTTAGAGTAAACTCCTCCCTTTTTCCTCAAACAAAAACAAAATCATCAGAAGCCTCAGGAAGGTTGGCATAAAATTTCATCACAGTTCCAACTATTGCTTCGGCTGTAAAATAGCAGAAGTTTTCCCACTGCCAAGCGATAATCAATCGTTCAACTTCTCCTCCCGAATTTTTAAAACCTTGGTCCTGAATCACTTTTTTTATTTTCTTGAAGACTATGAAATTGAGCACTGGCTCTAAAGCTAATAAACCTTTGCTCGTCATATTCTACTTTCCTTTTGCTCGATCTAGGTGCCATAAGAAATCTAGAAAAAAAAATTTTAAAAAATTCGAATAAATCCTAAAATTCCAAAGATCAAAATGTAAATCACTTTAAACTTAAATCCACTAAGTAAGGGTTCTTCACCAAAGCATTTTCTCAAAATCTCTCAAAAAATTTCAAAATTTCGGATCTAGTTAATGTGAGAAAAATCTTTGGTGAAAATAAAAAAAATTTTACTTTAAAGTGTAGCTCTTACCTAGAGAAGATGAAATCCAAAGTTCCTTTGCCTCTAAATTGCCTCAAATCTGCCCAAAATCAAGCCCTAGGTGCAAAACCGAAGGTTGAAGTTGACTTAAGCGGTAAAAATGGAGGTTTGCGATGAAAATTGAGAATTAAAGGGTTAATTCGTTGTTTCGAGTCGAAGGCGCCTTCGGCGCTGAAGGACCGAAATTCACTTTTTTGATTTCCAAAATTTTAATTTCCTTTAAATTTTCTCCAAAGTTTTTAGTACTTTTAGACACAAATTTTTATCTAAATTCATAAATACACATTTCACAAACAATCATTTGCACAAACAACAATANCTTCAATTCCGATGACTGACAGCTTCTTACGGGCAAACCCCACACCAAAAATAGTGCCGACAATATTAAAGTTGATTAAAGCGACACCGGTCAAGATCTCACGGTTCCATCGTCCCGGCACCATTATTTTCTATNTGATGAAGGTAGTTCCAAGGCAAAATAATAATGACAAAACAGAAGAAACCTCAGTACAGAATCTCCTTAGAAGATGATGAGAAAAGTGAATATGAGACGATGTACGATCGGATAAACCACTATGTGAACACCTTGAACCTCACTCCGATTTTTTCTCAAAAGGTTGAGAGTTTAGAGGTTAAGGAAGTCCCTTGTGCTGGTTCAAAGCCAATCAAGTTTTTTTGTGCTTCTACTCCTGTAAACTCTGAAAATTATGTAAATTTGGATGATCCTAGTGAATTAATGGAATTGCCTTTTGGTTATTTCTCGCAATATGTGCAAAAGTTAATTCAACAGGGACATTTACCTAAGCAAATGTAAAAAGACAAACTACAATTCCTTGAGAAATTATGGATGCTAAAAATCGCACTCCAAAATAAAAAGAAGGTCTCAGATTTGGTACAGTGGGACCAGTCGATGATTCAAAATTTTGCATGGTTGTTTTCGGATGAGAATTGCCTCGATGTAGAGGATGACTATACCGATCAGCTAGTGGAAGATGCTCCTCCAAAATTTGAGGAAGAAATTAAATCAACTATCGATGAACTAAAAGAAGTAAATCTCAGGACTGAAGAACATCCCCGACCAACTGTTCTCTACTCAATAATGAAGAATCTTCAGAGTTGGTCGAATTGTTAACAGAATTCAAAAATTGTGATGAACTTAAAGAAGTAAATCTCGGAACTAAAGAAAATCCCCGACCAACATTTGACTATCAATGAACTTAAAGAAGTAAATCTCGGAACTGAAGAATATCCCCGACCAACATTTATAAGTTCTTCTCAATGATGAAGAATCTTCAGAGTTGGTCGAATTGTTAACAGAATATAAAGATTGCTTCGACTGGAGTTATGATGAAATCCCAGGACTGTCAATGGAATTTGCAGTTCATAAACTCGGAATAGATAAAGATATAACTCCAATAAAACAAGCTCCAAGAAGAATGCGCCTTGAAATTGAACAGCAAGTCNTTTTTTAAAAGCGTTCTTCCGAAGCGGGCAATGGGATTTCAATTCTGATGACTGACAGCTTCTTACGGGCAAACCCCACACCAAAAATAGTGCCGACAGCTAGCAATAGATTCAAAAAGGTCCCTCTCATATATAATCTCCAAAGCCTCCCCTTGTTCAGCCTTTAAGACAACCCTTTCTGCATCTTTGACTCTTTGAGACAGATTTCCAAATCAAGTCCAGTTCCAAGTTTTGAAATGTTCGGCCACAGATTTTTGGAGAAACCAAAGTCTAACCCAAGGTGTTAGGGCTTCATCTAGAATCCAAACAAATTGTAACAAAGAGAGGAAATCAGTATGTCCTATCCACACATTTAGGAACCTGAATCTGGTATTGGGCTTAGAATTGGTGGTAGAAATGAACAACAAAAGCAATCTATGATCTGACAGGCATATGGAAGATGAGCAACCATTGAATGCATATATGCTCCTGCCACTGAGAGTTGCTAAGAATCTATTAAGTCTCTCATGAAGGTTCCATATTCCCCTGGTATCCATAGGTCCTTGACAGAGTAATTCCATCAGCTGGCAGCACTGATGTTTTCAAGGAATTGAATCATTTTCTTCAAGTCAAATGGCTTGCCTCCCCACTTTTCATTAGGATATGCCACAGTGTTAATATAATCACCAATGATCTAGGTCTCCTTAATATTAAGTTTTAAAGAGTTTAAATTCTTTTAGAGCTCCTCTTTATCCCCCTAGTACACCCAACATTAACAACAGTAATTGTAATGTATAGGAAGTCCCAATGTAGGTTGACATGAATAAATTGAGTATGGTTGACCAGCACTTTGTACTGAATTTGCTTTCTGCAAAAAAACCAATCTTGCTATTGATATAGGAGAAGATGTTAGATTGAGGAAATCATCTATACAAATTTGTGGAGATATTATGTGTAAGAGGTTCTAAGATGGCAAAACAAAAAAAATGATGGATTCTATTCAAATTTTTAAGTTTCATTGGGGAATTAGAATCATAGATTACTCTGATGTTCCAGCAAAGAAATTTAATCATTATGGGGGGTTTTGGAGACTTTAGAAGGTCTCCCAGACAACAATTATTTACTAAGATCAACTAAATTGTCATTTAACAAAATTTTTAGTTCCCCAACTACTTTGTGCTTCTTTCTGCTTCTCTGAACTTCTAAATTTTCCTCTAGTGTATGCCTTATATCCGGTAGAATTTCTTCAGCAATACCAGTCTCTTGAATTGTGGGAATAATGGGATAAGTGGCAATATCTAGAGCTTCAATAACATGTTGGGCTGCAGATGTGAGTGGTGGATAAATGAGGTAAAGGGTTCCAAAACCAGATAAGAGGTGTCTTGAATATGGGTGGGAATAAGTGGGGTGATAGGTAAGGGCAAAGTTTCAGAATTGTCAACCAGGTGAACATTCCTGTCTCTAGAGGATCCTTGTGAATTGATTCTTGGTTCCATGTGATCATTGTCAGTGGACATATTTGCAGCAATAGTTATAGTAGGATGAAAATCCTCCACCTATGCAATATGAGTGTCCAACAAGAGGGTAGATATAGCTACATGGGAGCAACAAAATCTTTCTTGTCAACATTATCTTCTATGATCTCGCTACATCAGTATTTATGTAAGCGCTCAGGGAAGGGTGGAGTCTTTACCATCTCTCTTGAGTGTGCCCAAACATCCTGTAGTAGTTACAATAGTAGGGATTTTATTCCCTTACAATGGGTTATCAATACCCATTATGGGCAGTCCCCAACCAAACTTCCTCTAATTCTAGGAAGGTTATATCTCTTTCCACCAATAATCTAGCAATAGAAGGTCTTGACAAACTTAAAGTAGAAATATATAAATTCATAGGTCTTCCAAGAAGGGATCCAATGGAGAAAAAAACTTGGTGATTAAAGTAAGAGAGTTTTAGACCAGATAATTTGTACCAAATTGGAATAATTGGTGGTTCCTGTGTGGGATCAAAATCCATAGACCATTTCAAAATCTTCATTAGTGCTCCTGTAATCACAATATACTTCTTAGAGAATATTTGAGCATGGTCCTCTTCCCTTGTTAATTTAATCATTATGTGCCTCCCATCAAAGAGACCTACCTTCCAACTACCCATTAGTCTAAAATCATCAAGGACTCTTTGGATAACTTCCATCTTCGAATGGCCTAATTGGAATTTGTCAATTAAGGTAAATTTTATAATTCTTAAACAAGCTTGTAATCTCTGAGTTTGAAAAGATAATAGCATGTTTACCAAACTTCTTATACCCTTTCTTAATAAAATTGATCTCAGCTTTCCCTGTCATGGAATCATGGTAGAGCTGTGGGAAGACAAGTTTGTCTCCCAATGAAGAGCCCCCTACACCTCTACCAACAACTTCAGCAAAAAACCTTTCCCAACAAAGTTAGGGACAGTCGCAGTTAAGTCGGTTCCCATGAGCGTTAATGGAACAATAACCAGAAGGAAAAAAAAAATTACTTCAGAATAACAAAATAAGTAAATGCAGCTAAGCTAAGTACTCCAGAGATGAAAACCACCAAGTAGAAAAGGCTGCTCAAACCAATGGAACAGTAGAAAAGAGCAAAAATTTGAAATGAGAACACCCGGGAAAGCCAAAAGTGGAGAAACCACAAAAGGGAACATGAAAGAATTCCTCGGTGTAGCAAAAAACCACCACCAAAGCATCCAGGAAGAGATGAAAAACAAGGAAATCACTCGGAGTGATGGTGCCATCGCACGAGAAACCCTAGCAAAGCAACCATGATGACTATGCATATATATATATATATATATATATATATNAGTACAACGTCCAGAACCATCACCAGTATGGGTTCACTCCGATGCTAGTTCGGTTTGTTCTACCTGCGATACCGCGACACCTGATCTAGGACATTCTACCGGAGCTTTTGTAGAATGTCCAAGTTGCAATGTGTTTTGATCAAAGACATTCTACCCGAACAGTTCTGTTTGTTCTACCTGTCATACCGCGACACTTGATCTAGGACATTCTACCGGAGCTTTTATAGAATGTCCGAGTTGCAATGTGTTAACTTTGGACAGTATCATAGTTACGGTGATTATTCGGCATCTAATGAACTGTTGAGATATGAAGATTTACCCATTGATAATATAATGATTACTCAGCATCTAATGAACTGTTGAGATATGAAGATTTACCCATTGATAATACAAATAAGCTTTTGTAGAATGTCCAAGTTGCAATGTGTTACACCTTGGACAATATCATGATTACGGTGGCTGTTAAGATAAGATGATTTACCCATGGATGATACAAATACAATCCAGCATTATTCATGGGATCCTTTTAATGCGCCAATTCAAATTGAGGCGTATAATCTGATGGAAGCAATACCACCACTAGCATGGCAACCGATCATTGACAATCAGTTAAATGATGAAACACACTACCCAGCATATCCAAGCAATGTTGAACTTGCGAGGATCCATAATGTTAAATGCAACGTTTTTGAACATTTTGAGATAGTTGATGGAGAATATATCAATATTTTAGAGGGACTAGAATTATATAAGGAAGTCTTTTCTATCACGGATCAATAGGAGGTACTTGATTGTGTGTCTGACCTCCAAATTAGAGGCAAAGCAGGGTTGCTACCTGGAAGGACATATTTGGAGCCTAGAAAATGGATGAGGGGTAAAGGTCGCATCACAATACAATGCGACTGTTGTTATAATTACAAAATAGATCAACAAGGAAATCTTCCGGGGATCTTACAACATGAGCTGGTGGAGCCAATGCCACCTATGATAAAATGGATGATTACACGACTGGTTCAATGGGGAATAATATTCCCAATAGTTGTATAATCAACATCTATGAAGAAGGGGATTGTATTCCTCCCCCATATTGACCATCATGACTTTGATTGTCCATTTTATACAGCTTCTTTCATATCAGAGAGAAATATCCTATTTGGTATAGATATAGACATCATCGGTCCAGGAGAATTTGAAGGATCTGTTGAGATTTCCTTACCGAGAGGATCCGTCTTGATTTTGAAAGGGAATGGAGCTGACATAGCAAAACATTGCATTCTTGGAGTTCGACACCGTCGAGTGTCGATAACTTTCAGGAGAATGATTGACGATAAAACATGTTAGCCGGATTTGGAGCTCAAACAGTTTCAACCATATGAGTTATAAACTCGTTGCACCACTAGGCTATCTCAAAACAACAGCCTAGAAGGTCAGCTTGTTTAGATGCTCATATAGTTCGCAAAAAGATCTTCTACTCATAGATGTACAGATAATGTAAAAATATACAGCCTGCGATATGAAGGCAGTTTATTTTGTACTTTATATTATGTACTCGTGGATGTACCAATTATGCGAATAGCATGATGTACTTTTCATCTTTTGAGATATATACATGATATATTATAAGAAATGGTTGTATGAATTAGTAACAAAATTTTACAATAAACAAATTAAATTTGCCAAATAATTTTTCTCAATTTTGAGAATTCCTTGCTTGTAAAGCGTGACCTCGTTCGGTCTACATCCCCACAGAATCACACATTTTACACAATGTTGTCTTCTGTGATATCCCTATAGAGTCACAAACTCTATATGATACTTGCAATGAATTTTGCAAATCAATTTTCAAACAACATAAATTTTTACACCTTACATTTTAAATCGGTCTGATAACTCTGATTTACTACTAAAAAAATAAATTTTTACACCTTACGCTTTCTGAAGCACATGATATTTTAAATCAGTCTGATAACTCTGATTTACTACTAAAAATTTTCATCCAATAATTTCAATTTTCATATTGAATCAGTTCAATATTTCTGATTCATAATTGATCTGATAATTTCAATTTCCATACCAAATCAGTTCAATACTTCTGATTCATAACTTTTCAAAAATTGATTCGATAATTTCAATTTTCACTCTAAATCAGTTCGATATTTCTGATTCATAATCTTTCAAAATTGATCCAATAATTTCAATTTTTACATTAAATTAGGTCAATACTTCTGATTCATAACTTTTCGAAAATTGATTTGATAATTTCAATTTTCATATTGAATCAATTCGATATTTTTGATTCATAATTGATCTGATAATTTCAATTTCCATACCGAATTAGTTCAATACTTCTGATTCATAACTTTTTGAAAGTTGATTCCATAATTTCAATTTTCATATCAAATCAGTTCGATATTTCTGATTCAAGATTGATCCAATAATTTCAATTTTTATACCAAATCAATACTTTTGATTCATAACCTTTCAAAAGATTGATCCAATAATTTCAATTTTTATACCGAATCAGTTCAATACTTCTGATTCATAACTTTTGATCTGATAATTTCAATTTTCATACTGAATCAGTTCAATACTTCTGATTCATAACTTTTCGAAAATGTCGATAATTTCAATTTTCATATCGAATCAGTTCGATACTTCTGATTCATAACCTTTCAAAAGATTGATCTAATAATTTCAATTTTTACACTGAATCAGTTCAATACTTCTGATTCATAACTTTTCAAAAATTTTAATTTCAATTTTTATATCGAATCAGTTTGATATTAATGATTCAAAATTGATCAAATAATTTCAATTTTTACATTAAATCAGTTCGATACTTCTGATTTATGCTTTGTCCAANGTGTGAGGTCCCCAACCCACCCTAATGGTCTCAACCCCGCTATGTCTGGGGGCGACCCGATGTACAAATTATTTGAGTAGGGCCTGGCTTAAGGCGACACTGCTCCACCGGGGGATCTGTACCCGTGACATTAGGAGACTTACGGCCATCAAAGAGGCTGATCTACCAACAGGCCATGGAACGAGTGTGTGTGTGTGTGTTCTGTGTACCTCGACCGTTGGTTCACATCCACGGTATAAGACCCCTCAGATAGGGGTTTGAATCCCGTCCGACACAGTTGTCGTTAAGGAGGTGGTACTCAAATTGTTAGGCACATTAGAGGTGGTTGTAGGCTTGTATAATAGTCTCTAGTAATTTCTTATATATATATATATATATATATATATATATATATATATATATATATATATATAAACACACAAACACACACACACACA
>JXCR01129160.1:303900-361057 GCA_002079205.1 Phalaenopsis hybrid cultivar
ATATATATATATATATATATGCGCGAGGTCCCCAACCCACTCTACTGGCTCAATCCCTGCTAGGTTTGGGGGCCACCTAGTGTACAAATAATTGGAGTACCATTTGGCTTAAGGTGCCACTGCTACACCAGAGGATTCGAGCCTGTGACCTGAGAGGACATACTATCTTCAGAGAGGCTACTCTACTAACATGTCACAGAATGCTCGCGCTTGCACACACACACACACACACACACACGCACACACACACACACACACACAAACACGCACACACACACACACACACACACACAATATATTTATTTTGTTCCTTTTGTGTACATCAGTTTAGTTAATAAAAAAAATTAAATTAGGAGATGTCACTTCAAATGGACTATATCATTGCAAGCTAGTAATGAAAATATCATCAGACATTTTTTTGAAGGGGGGAGGGAAGGTTTATAGCGTATTGTTAAACATCTATTGAATTCTCAATCTATTCTTTGCTTACAAATAATTTTTTTTTAGAAAGTTAGCACAAAGGGCAATATGTATGATTTAAACTCATAAATTTATGGTAAAAACTCCAACACACTGTCCGAAGGACAAAAAGAAAAATATTCTTAAGTGCATTTACATCTTTTTTACATTCTTATTATTTTAGTTCTCTTTTGGAAAGATTTGGTTAATACATTTTGTGACAATAAATCCTTATCACACCATTTTTATAGATATATTTGCTCAAGTAAACTTCTTGGACATATACAATTACTTACAACCCAATATTTATGATACGAAAAAAAAGTAAGAAGTTTCTAACTAAAATTTATTCACTTTGTTAAACAATGACAAGTGGTTAATATTTAATTACATTGTTTAAAAGAAAATTGTGCTAATTCATTTCTTAATTGCAATCATTTTTCACATTGACATTACATTGAAGTCATTGTTAGATGACAAAAATAAGAGATCAATGCTATATATATATATATATATATATATATAAAAATTAANCTATTAAGGAGGACCCTACCAGTTGGTGGATTTTCATGGTGAAAGACCACTGCTTCCGATCAATGGATGATATTTAAAGTCATACTATACAACTCGATGCTGCTTGAAATTGCCTTTTTGAAACTTTGATCGTTCTAGGGTTATTTATTTGGCCTAGCGTCTATGACTAGGTCTAAAGTTTTGTAATGAAGTTAACCTCAATCAAATGAAAACTTTTGAAGTTTCATACTTCAATTTTCTCCTTTTTGCTTTTAATTTTAATATTCTACTAAATTAAATTAAATAAAAAATATATATAACTAAATAATCTTTGCGCTGTAAATAAAAAATTTGTCTAATAAATGTTTTGTTTTGTTCTTTTTCCTGCTAAATTTTAGCACGCTGAATTTTTTCTGTGATATGTAGAAAAAACATCAAGACAGAAGCTGATTCTGGCTTTCAAGGATGGTTGGAATCTCGCACTTAACAAGGAAAGGGCACCTCAGGGTAGCATCATAGACTTTGATTTGGACTTCGATCAAGTCGACGTGAACTATGAGGGTCCCCTGATGGACATAATTAGTCATTGGGAGAAAGAAGGGCTACCATCACTGTTAAAGATCAACACTAAAGAAGATTCCTCATAGAAAAGAAAGAAAGTGATAGTGCAGCAGAATTCAATGAAAGGGACTAGTCGCCTGCTGTCTATGATAACTTCACCAACAAGACATCTAATTAGTGTTGATGATGGGAGACTGCCAGATGCACCGTTAAGAAGAACTCTATGCAGAAACACTAATAACAAAAAATAGAGAGCTTTCTAACGTGAAGAGAGAAGACACCTAAAAGAGGCAGAAAACTTACTTTCCCTAATTCCTGAGGGAAAGATATACAACCCTTGCATGAGAGAGACTTCCTCTAGTTTGCCTACTACAGAGGAAGAGCCTGATTTTACCATAAAGCTGACGTTCTGGCAATTGCAGATGAGCTTTGTGCGGGTTGCTTGATGTGCAACGCTGAGATCCCTAGACAGATACTAGACACAAGAGCATTTTGTAGAATGCCCAGAATGTAACGTCCTCCACTTAGAGTGTTACAACACTCTGGAGGTGTACACATCTATCAACAGTGGATTTCAGACTACCGACCACTTAGTTGGAGGATCATACATCCCATTGGATACATAGACATCATAGACATGGATTTATGTAGATGTTGAAATGAGGGAGCATCCCCGACAGTCACAGATGATTACCATGACATAATTTAACAAGATGAGCAAAGTAAAGAAAAGAG
Source organism: Phalaenopsis hybrid cultivar (assembly GCA_002079205.1). Taxonomy (NCBI): domain Eukaryota; kingdom Viridiplantae; phylum Streptophyta; class Magnoliopsida; order Asparagales; family Orchidaceae; genus Phalaenopsis; species Phalaenopsis hybrid cultivar. Next base: position 306,169 of record JXCR01129160.1, read on the forward strand.
AGTTTAAATTCTATGAAGAAGTTCAAGGAAAATTTCTCAACATACTAGAAGGTATGGAACTGTACACCATAGTCTTTTCTGAATGTGAAGAAAGAAGCATCCTTGACTGCATTTTTGACATGAGAGACAAAGGTCGAGCCAGTTTTCTAATGGAAAGAACTTACTCAGAACCATGAAAGTGGATGCGTGGAAATGGTAGGATAACCATTCAATGTGGTTGTTGCTACAATTTTACTAGGGATAAGCAAGGGAACCACCCGAAGATCTTAAGACTGGTGAGGTGGATCCATTGCCTCCCACAATAAAGTGGGTAATAAAACGAATGGTCAAGTGGAGCGTGCTGCCAGCAGAATGCACTCCAAACAGTTATATCATCAACATTTATGAAGAGAGAGACTGTATTCCCCCACATATAGATCACCATGATTTTTTCAGACCTTTCTGCACGGTCATGTTAATGAGTAAAAGTGACATTTTGTTCAAAAAAGAAATCGACGTCGTGGGATCCAATGATTTCAGAGGATCAATTGCAATTCTGCTGCAGGTGCATTTGATACTAATTTTAAAGGGAACAGAGCCAATCTAGTGATGCACAACATTCCTAGAGTGCCACGATGTAGAGTTTCCATTACACTTAGAAGGATGGATGACAACAAGATGCTATGTGAATTCTGACTAGATCAAGAAATGGAGGAGATATAGCCATACGAGCTATAAGATGGTTGTACCTCCAAGTACACACAAAAGAAACTCTTATCCTAGAGGGTGGCTTAGTAGGTAAGCTTGATCAAGAGCTTGTCCCACAGAGGATAGACAAACAATTTTTGTCACTTTTTATATTGCGTTAGAGTAGCATATATGATATGTACTCAACATAAGATGTTTCAGATGTATTCAACATGATTGTCGCTTTTGATGCTTTTAGCATGTATTCAATCTTTAATACCTGTTTGAAGCAGAATGATGAAACTTCATTTAGATTTTAGTATATTTATCAAATTTCCCTTTTGTACGATGGACAAAAAGCCTTAGAACCATACGTTAGTTCTGAATTATAATGAACAAAGAACAAAACAATAAAAAATTTTATGATAACAAAATTTAAATAAAATATCCTTTTGAAAAATCAACTAAAAAAATTAATTTTTGAAAACATACTTCGATAATTAAATGTGATAAAAATAACAAGAAAAGAAAGTGATAAAATTTGTTGAGTTTGTTTCTCTCGAGTTCGATGTTTCTTACTCTTTGCTTGTGCAACACGACTATCTTGATCTGCACCAATTTCCTCACATTCCAGTAGAGTTTCATACTCTGCACAAAGTCTCACAAACTTTCCTGACCAATGTCAATCTTCACATGTCACATATCTATGAGATTAACACCACAAACTCTCTACACTATTTTCATGTTGTTCTCGGGGTCAGTACCTAAATTCTGATTCCCATTTTTTGAGGTAGGTACCTAAATGCCAATTCTCTTTTTGGGATTGATACCTAAATTTCAATTCCCATCTCGGGGTGAGTACTTAAATTTTGATTCCCTTCTTTCGAGGTCGGTACATAAATTATGACTCTCTTTCTGGGATTGATACCAAAATTTCAATTTCTAGCTCGGGGTTAGTACTGAGATTCTAATTCCCTCCTTTTGAGGTCGGTTCCTAATATCTAACTCTCTTTCTAGGATTCATACCTAAATTTGAATTCCCATCTCAGGGTCAGTACTTAAATTCTGATTCTCTCCTTTTGAGGTCAGTACCTAAATTTTAACTCTCATTCTGAAATTGATACCTAAATTTGAATTCTCATCTCGAGGTTAGTACCTAAATTCTGATTCCCTTCTTTCTAGGTTGGTACCTAAATTTTGATCCTCTTTTTGGTTAAATTCTCATCTTGGGATTGGTACCTAAATTCTGATTCCCTCCTTTCGGGGTCGTTACCTAAATTCTGACTCTCTTTCTGGGATTGATACCTAAATTTCAATTTCCATTTTGGGGCCAGTACCTAAATTTTGATTCCCTCATTTCTAGGTCAGTACCTAAATTTTGAGTCTATTTCTGGGTTTAATACCTAAATTTCAATTCCTATCTACACTTTCGGGTTAGGCTTAGACGTCCTATTCCTATCCTCACATTTAAGGTAGGCTTAGACGTCCTATTCCCATCCTCACTTTTGAGATAGGTTTTGATGCTCTATTCCCTTTTATGTGCTTTTGTTTTCCACTTATCTTGTTTCTTCGCACATAATTTCATTTCCTTAAAAAATTTAAATTGAAATCCAAACTTTCTTTGATATATTCAATTCAAATCGAGTCTTCACTAGGACTGCCGGTTTGCCCGACGATTGTCCTCAAAATCTCCTTTATTTTCCTTGGTGAGAGTATCTGTTACTCCCCATGGGAAAAAACTATCACTCAATTCTACACTTTGTTCTAGGTTAATTGACTTAGAAGTCTGTGTTGATTTTATTAATCTCGTCGGTCAACACCAATACCTGCGGTGTGCTTGTCTGGTACACCACACCTACTGGGGGTCTATTTGTTGACCTCACTTTTGGTTGAGGTCTAGTTTCATCCTTAGTAGCCAAGGGTCTTGTCATAGAAATTTCCTGTTGATTATTCTTAGAGGACTTGAAAAAGGAACTCTCACCATTAGAAACTCTAAACTCTTCTATGCTAAACTTGAAGTTCTACATATTGGTCATAACCTCTAGCACTTAGTAGGTGGGATCAGTATGTGGGAGCTCAGGGGGCATCCCCATAGGACTGCTTGGTCTTAGGGTTGACCTTGCGTGTTGGTCTAGAGCTAGTTGACTCACTTACACTCACTTTCACTCACATCCACTCATAATTCTAAACCCAAATTTGTTGACTTTGATCCCTTGATTTTTGGGAGACTCATGTAGATGGTCTCCTAGACCCACTAGCCATAGGCTAAAGTCTAGGCCAAACCAGTACATGAATGACCCAAAGTAGAGGATTCCATTGGTCCATAACTCAAATGGGTTGGTTGACACCTCACTTTCACCAAAATACCTAACTTAGCCTTTTACCCCCCAAATTTACCCAATTTACCAAAATACCCCCAAATCCCAAATTTGATCGATATTCCCAATTACACCTAAAATACCTAAATTTGTCCAAAATCTTTTCAAACCATTTTAAACTACCCAAACTGCCCAAAACCACGCAAAATTTCCAAAATTACCAAAATACCCCCAAATTTGCCAAAATTACAAAAATATCTTTGGTGGTGCAAACTTTATCAAAGCCTCCAAAATCATCTCAAATGCCCCCAAAACCAATTTGGACTCTTCAATTGACCCCAATTTGACCATTTTGACCTATTTTTACCAAAAAAAACCCTAAATTGCCCTTAAATGTCCAATTTCCCCAAATTCACCCCAAATGTCCATCAATTTGACCCAATCTTACTTAGATTTAATTCTAATGTCAAATTCATAATGATAAAATTCAATTCAAAACAAATACAAGTCTAGTGGTCCCATATTTGAGTTTAATTTCAACCTAAACCAAAAGCCCTAATTTTACCCAAGCTCAAAATCTTGTTCAATTGAACCCCCAAATCTATCTAATTACCCCAATTATGCATCATAAACTCTTTGAAACATTTCCACACATCACATTGAACCCTAAATTGGCCTTGATCATGCTTAAATTTCACCTAATTTCAACCCAAATCCAAAAATAATTTGCCCCAATTTGGTTATGTCTCCAAATGTCACCTAATTGAATGCCCAAAATTGACACCCAATTGATGTTGAAAATTCTTCATGATATTCCCCTAGACCATTTTCAACCATCAATTTGAACGTAATTCAACTTTAGCCTAACCTAAGCCCAAGTCTAGCCTAACATCCCTAAATTGATCACATGCCCAAAATCCCTCAAATTGAACCTCAAAATCGATTCAAAATCTCTTCAAATCTTTTCTAAACCTTCATGAAAATCACCCACACCAAATTAATCAATCAATTGGGCTCAAAGTCATGGCTAGCCTAACCCAAACCCAACTTCAAAATAATTTGACCCAAATTGAACCCATGCACCAAAATTGACTTACCCGTGACAAATTAATCAATCCAAGACATCTACAACCACCAAGTACACCCTAGTGACTGGACCAAACCCACCTAAACCATCCAAGGTGGTCTATGGACCAATGGTTCCCTAAATTAAAGGAATTTCATCCCATTTATGGGTTTAAACCAAATATTTACACCATCATGCCAAACCATTTGTAGTTAATCATAATTAACCCTCTCTCTGGCTCACCTGACTGCCTGACCACCTCCTCTGCTCTGGCCAACATCCTTAGTCGCTAGAAAACTAAAAAACCAAGAGCCACCACACCTAATGTAAACTAAATTACACTCATAGAAACCAGCTCATCCCAAATGTCCTTTAAAGATTATTAGCCCTCCACTTCAGTAGCCTTTTTAACCTGAATTGAAGCCCTGAGCTCCAGCATAAGCCATTCTGTTTAAACCCCTCCTCCATGGCCAAATAGGAGAGCACTCCAATTTCCTTGGGGAAACTCTGCCCAATTTCTCTCAGACACTCTCCAAGAACTCTTAAGCTCATTGCAACCGTTTTCCCCCTCTGGTACCCACTGTGAGAGCTCAATTTTGAGTTTAAAATTTGCCCTAAAATCAGAACATATCTGCCCACACTTTCTCAGTCCACTAAACTTCAATTATTTGTGCACACACAATCCCTACAGTGAGAGAAGTTGATTCCATAAAGAAGCCACTTCACAGAGAACCCCTAGCACAGACTTTGACCAACACCTGAAATCGAGCTTAGTCAAGAACATACCTAAAAAATTCACAAGGGCCTGAGAATTCATTTGGTGGCTCGTTGGACTAAATCAAAGCTACCACAACCATCTGATTGAGTCCTCCCCTCCCAGAAAAAAGGTGTTGAATCTCAACCCTAAAGCGAGCTCTTTTTGATTCTCCATGTGTAATGGCTTGATTTCATGCTTGATCAACCGTATAGATATATTCATCTTGAGTAGATGAAGGTCTAAAAATAAATCCCATGCAAATTGATTGAGTCTAGCTTGAGATCTTAGGGTTTTAGTGTAAATAGTTCTTGGATTAGGTCACTTGGGGACAATGACTAAGAGCCGTTTGATCGCACGTTTATTCAACGGACGAATGAGAGAAAGTCGGACGTGTGGATGGAGCAAAAAGCTGGGTTGATGAGGCGGCTACTTGGCTGGTGGTGTAAAATGGCGGAGCGCCGCATGGAGACTTTGGAACAGATGAGGTTGAGGTGGTGCCGCGTGGATAAGTAGATAAATCAGGGAATGTTTTATTTATTTTAATGTCTGATCTTTGAAAAATCATACCTTTGTGTAAAAAAATCAAAAAAATAAAAGAAAAATATCCTGATGCTCAGGAAATAGAAGAGAATAATGTGGATTAAAAATAAAAATTGTTTGTTGGCTCCCTAATTTTTAATGAATTAAATACTCTCTCAAGTATTTTAATTCATTATGATCAACCATTGCTCACCATGGATTAATTTTTTTAGGATTTATTCCTTATGATAGAAGATGTTCTCTGATTTTTTAAATGTCAGAGAGCATCTCTGTGCTTCTAACCATAATTTTCAAGCCAGGATGGCTATTTTGGCTTATTTTAATTATATAAATTAAAATATCATGTGACAAATTATGAAAATAATTTTATTAGGTTTCTTATGGTCAGATAAGCTTAGGAAAAATTACATGATGTTTTGAATCACTTTGTACATTTCTATTATTAATTAAATGCATATATTTTTATTTAATTTATGTAAATTAAGTATTATTAAATTATTGATAAAATCAATTCCACATTGTGTATAAAAATCATGTTATCCACTGTAAAAATTGAAATATTATTTGGCTAAGTTTGAGCACTGAAGTTGATTTTCTTAAGAAACCTTGTATTTTTGTACATAAATAATTGTATTAAATTAAATACAATTGGAAAAATTATGAAAAGTGGCCTTTTGAGTGATCAGGAAAACTTAAGAAAAATAAAAACTATTTTTGCGAAATTTTTTTATTTTTGAGCTTTATTTTAAATTTTAAAAAATTAAAATTAATTAAAATCTCAAAATATTAAAATATTTAAAAATGTGCCTAATTGTTCCCTAACCACTTAGAACTCATTAGAATATTTTTCCTAATTTTTCTAAGCTAAGGATAAATTTTAAAAGCTTAAAAAATGAATTTTCCTTATTTTCCCATTAAAATAATTCTAATAAATAAATTAAAAAATTCTCACAAATACAAAATTTGATTCTCCGAGTTTTCTGAATTCAGAGAAGTCTAATAAAAATATGAAAATAATTTTTGTAGTTAAAACATTATTTTCCATTTAATTAAATAATTGAAATTTGTTAATGATTAAATAATAATAATAAAATTTACTTCAAAGAAATCATGGAACTTTTTCTAAGTGTCTAACCTAAGGGAACTTCGAATGATTTTCTCATGAATAAAACTTTATTTTGGATAATTAAATAAATCAATTTTGGAAAATATTATTTTATGGATTTAAATAATTTTTTAAATTAAATTAAATCCTTAAAACCCACATTATTTGTCTTTGATGTTTTAATTGACCCATGGATAAGACACTCTAAACTCTCAAAGTCATTAGAGTGGTGTTTAATGAATTATAAAACGGAAGGCTCCAAGGACAGTGCAGTAATTTTAGATTTTGGTGCCTTAATCAAATTTTAGGGTCAACCAAGGAAAAAAGGGTAATTTTTGTCCTAATAAATATGTTTGGTTGATTGAAACATGATGGGATCAAAGGGTAGAAACTCACTTACCACCTTTTCACAATATCAACAAAATCATAATTTCCCTAATCTTCGTGACTTGGAAGTCAATTAAGATCAAATGATTCCTAAGTGATGGGCTTAAGCTGGGAAGATGATAATTTACTTATTCTAAGCTTAAAATTTATGATGATGTGATCTTTCAATAAGAATATATGTCACTTAAACCAAAATTTTATCCACCATCAATTTATCCCATTATGATTGTTAAGGGCCTTGATAGTGACCTAGGCTCGATGTCTAAACTCAATTGATTAGATTTAGAAGATAATATGATGGGTGATTAACATCTTTAAACACTATAAGCCTGACTGTAATTGTGGGCACCACAATCTTTTACGAGTCAAACATGCGTTAGGGGCACCCACCCACATAATTCTTAAATAAAATATCAATTGATTAATTCAGTGTCCTAGCCTTGGGATGGATAAAACATCAAGTTTCTCTGAGCAATGAGATAACCTTAGCTTAACCATGGATGATTAATGGAACAATTTGATAAGTTCATAATGAACTCAAAATATTTCAAGAGATCTACAAAGTGGTTCAGGTTCATGCTTAAAGCACTTTGAAACCTATTGAATATTTTGAAGGGCAAGTTGAACTTGTTATATCTTGTTCTAAAATCATCTACTAAGATCTTCGGAAGCTCAATAGAGTCATACTTTGGGTTTTGGTAGTTATACCTTCAACTATTCATGCAATTTAAATTCTTTGCATGATTATATATATGTAGCCAAAGCTAACCTCTCAGGTGGAGGAACGAGAAGAATCAATAGGTACGCTTTTAAATTACTGAATTTACATTTCTGCACTTCTTGTCTCAAACTTGCATGTTAAAAAATGATGTAACCCTCCATGTCAAAACCAAAACTGTTGAGATAGCCGTAAAACTAAAACTAAAATTTAAAATTTTAAATTCTTTGCATGATTATATATATGTTGCCAAAGCCAACCTCTCAGATGGAGGAACGAGAAGAATCAACAGGTATGCTTTAAAATTATTGAATTTACATTTCTGCACTTCTTATCTCAAACTTGCATGCTAAACAACGATGTCACTCTGCATGTTAAAACCAAAACTGTTGAGATAACCGTAAAACCACAACTAAAACTTTAAAATTAAACAAGATAAAATTCGCTGCCACAACATTTAAAATATAAAGACAACTCAAAATTTAATCACAAACATCATAAAATAAAAATTACAACTAAATTAAGATGTCTATATCAAATGATCGAGAATCCCTCGGAGGAGGTAACCTACAGTTGCTAACAAGACTTCTCACAGTCTAAATGAAAGTATAGAAATCATTAAGTTGATTTTAGAAAATTCATTTGAACTAAATGAATTCGAAAGAAAATAGTGGTGTCAGAACGAGGGAACTATAGGATCCTAACCAGTGTCGCTCTAATCAACTTTAAAATCCCCCATAATATTTAAATAACTATGATCTTTTAACAAATTTGATTTGACATCATGAATTGACACCTTAGAAAATTTAAATTTATCACGACGAGGAGCTAACATTGTAGGCAACATGACCATCTTCAACAACAAAACATATCTGCATCTCCTACACCATTCCTTAGAATTAAATAACAAGCTATAGGACTTTGAGATATTCCGCCTAGTGAAACATAAAACCTCAACCTTATGTTTAGGGTTTTGTGTAACCCTGCTATAGAATATAAGCTCTAACTCAGTTTAGGATTCCGAGGTTGTCATTCGTCAAGAATTAAATCCTCACATCTTCCAGGATATTTGTGTAATTGTTTCACACGAATGTAAGCCCTAATTAATAAAATTGGCACGATGAAACATTTAAATATTTCTACTTTAGTTTTAAGCCAAACCATAGGGTAGACTGGGAAGTCATCGAGGTTATCCTCAGGATTTGTGACATCCCCTAGTTCTTCTTCCTTTAGATTCCACACTAATTTTTCCAAATTTGAGTCATTGTTTTTCACACCTCTTCATCCAAGCTCATTGAAAAGTACTTTTTCTTTGACCTCTTTAAAGAAAATATTCCCTGATTTTTATTGAGAGTTTTCTTATGCGACTTTGGTTGTCTAAGATTTAATTAACTATAAGGGCTTGCCTTTATAGGAAACTTTCAAGAACCCAGCTTAATATAAACTCTATTCAATTTTTTGTATTAAATTGGGGAACTTCTTCGCTTATAATAGAATGGTTTCAAAAACCAAACAGATGTCATATATTTCTTAGTTTATTTGATCGAGCTTCACCCTCAAATCTCGTGTTTATCTTTCGAGATAAATGCATAGTTTGAAATGTAGTGCTCTTTCATTTAAAATATGAAATAAATGAGATCAATTTGATTTCATATTTTTCTAACTTAAATATATATGTAAATTAAATGTCACTCTGAAGCGGGCGACGAGATTCCAATTTTGGTGGCCGACAGCCTCCAACAGGTAAATCCTTAAATAAATTATGCCGACAGGCATCCACTTCTTGATCTGCATCACTTGAAGGTATTATGGACCAACCAATGATTCAACAAATGAACATAATTATTATTCAAACTCAGTTGGGAGAGATAGGAGCAAGAAATTCTTATAATGATGAATATCAGCAGAGGAGAGTTCAACATGATATTGATTTTGAAAATGTTATGGTAAGACATCTTAGGGATGAACCTAATGTGGAGTTTCCTGCTTGCCCCAGTTTCACTCCCTATGCTCCTGTTCATGATGAAGAAGACAAAGAAGAAGAGGAAGAAGATTATGATGATGATGAGGAAAGAGATGAGAATTAATTTTTATGAGTTTAGTTTAGTGTGTTTTGATGTTTGTTTGTTATTTGTGAGTGTATTGTGATGTACTTTTATTTGGAACCTATTGTAGTAAAAAATTTTATGTTGTGTTGTGAATTGAATCTGTAATAGTAACTGTAGACTTTCTTTTTTTTTGTATTTTTAGTATTTTCAGTTTTTGTAACTCTGTTTTTAATTCTTAGGAAGGTTTTTAGAATATATTATGTTTTATTTAATGCTTTAAAACATGTATGTAGTTTTGTAGTTAGTACCTGCAGTATACCAAAGCCGAGTTTTTTAGTCAGAAATTCTCTACAGGTCAGTTTTTATTTTCATGCATTTACTATTTTTTTTTCACCTACTAAATTTTATACTAAAAATATTTTTAAAATCACTTAAAAACTTAACTTTAGGGGAAAGAAAATTTTATTTTGAAAAGAAGTAAACAAAATTTTATTTGTCCTCAATAAACTCTATTTTTAAAAATAATTTTACATGGCTTGAGATATTAAGATTTAACTTTAAATGACTATACTTCTATTTATAAATATTATGGTAAATTTAGGTATAAAGTTTTTAATAATAAAGGAAAATTCTAAATGTACATATTTTATGCTTATTTTTGGTGATATTACACTTTAAAGAAGGGTATTTTCATGTTTTAAATACATGTATATTATTTTTAGGCATTTGGAGACAAAAATGGAAAAAAGGACAAAATTTGTAGCTAAATCAACAAATTTTGGGACTATGGCACATGATGCGCCCGATCAGCGCATGATGCGCTGCTTGACAGAGAACTGACACATGATGCATCAGGACTACTTTTTTATAAATTAAGACGGTTCAAGATGAATTTTGCGCAAATCTTTAAAGGGACACTTGTTCTACATAGGTATTGGAGTAATACAATGCATTTAGACACTTTGAAAGGTTATTTTATGAAGGGAAAAGTCTTTTGGATCAAATGACATATCTTTTAAATTCGAAAGAGTTGAATTTTGGAGAGAATTTTGAATTCTTTTTCAAAGGAGACAACCCATGATGAAAGAGAAGACTTCATAGAGAGAGATGGAGAAGAGAGAGAGAGAGACGAGAGAGGGAGAGAGAGAGAAAGTTGGTGTGAGAGGCAAGAGGAGAAAGGGAGATTTTCTTCTAGGGTTGTAAGAGGAGAGGGAAGGTGAGAGATTTCTTCTTCATTACACTTCTAAGAGAGAATTGAGTGGGATTGTAAAGAGAGAAAGGCTTGGAGAGAACTTCTAGGGATTTGCTTGGGAAGGATTGTGAGATAAGTTCTATTTTTGTTTCTTTTATTTTGTAAACTTATTTTTATATATGAAATCTGTGTTTTTTGTATCCTTCTCATGAATTCTATCCTTATCCTTACTTTGAGATATGGTTTTGTGAAGAATTAATTTTGTTTTCCACGATTTTAAATGTTAATAATTTGTGATGATTTGAACTCTGATCTTCATTTACATTTCGATTTGATCAATTGAAATGTTAAAACTTGTTGAAAGACATATGTTCTGAAAAGGGATATAATTTCAACAACATATGGATAATCACAATTTATTTCATGGGAGAGTATGTCATCCATGGGATTGGGTGCAAATAGTTAAGTAAATATACTTTGTTAGATGGAGAATTGGAGATTTTAAGGTGGCAAATGAAAATCCCCAATTTGGTCCAGTCGATTGAAAACTGATGCGAGATTGTCAGCCCTCAGGTGAGGGAGTAGTAGGAGTTCTAGAGTGGTAGCCGTATCCTCCCAGCCTAACCACAGAATTAAGGACCAAACTCTTAATTAGTGAATGTTCTTTATAGCACTCGGAAGATGGTAAAGAATATGATTGCTCCTATTTGGCACAAAACAATATATATATATATATATATATATATATATATATATATATTGAAATGNGACAATATCTACCTTTATTTTAGTTTTAGTTTCTAGTATTTGAGAGTTAAGTGTGTTGTAAGAAGAAAAGAGATTCAATTGAACTTCAAGAGTTTGGTGGAGGATTTGAGATAAGTTTCTATCTTTTTGTTACTAAATTTGGTCTTAATTGAGACTTCTTATTGGTTTGACAATGAATTTTGTTTTTAAGCTAAAGTGTGGTTTTGTTTTCTCCATGAATTCTAAGTAGTTTTCTTTATCTTTTACCTTAAAATGATAAGTAGATAAAGTATTAAATAAAATTTGTGGAGAGTATTGATCTTTAATGTTGAAAGAAGTTATGATGATTTAACTCTATGCACTTTATTTAATTCTTGATTTGGTCCATTGAGATGTTAAAATTTGTTGTGAGAACATGTAAGAACCGGGATAATATTATCTCAATCAACAATTAGAAAGAATCACATGAGATTGTATAGATGAGAATGTAATTCATATGATCAAGTGCAAATAAATAGAGAAATAATCTTTGAAGGGTGTAGAGTTAGAGAACTTTAAAGTGACAGGTTAAACTCCCCAACTTGGTTTATTGTTCTAGGTTTTGATACGCGATGTTAGCTCCCAGGTGGAGGAAATCGAGGGAACTCTAGAGTGAGAGCTGGTATCTTCCCTGCCTAGTCGGTCTTCAGAATAACTCTGGAGTGAGAGCTAGTATCTTCCCTGCCTAGCCGGTCTTCAGAACTATTCAAACTTTGCTCTAGAGTGAGAGCTAGTATCTTCCCTGCCTAGCCGGTCTTCAGAACTATTCAAACTTTAAGGAGGGAATCGAGGGAACTTTAGAGTGAGAGCTAGTATCTTCCCTACCTAGCTGGTCTTCAGAACTATTCAAACTTTAAATTAACCAATGTTCTTTATATCATCTCTAGTAAGGGTAATGAATAATATTGCTCATATATGGAATAACACAATTTTTCATACTTCCACAACAGAATTTTTATATTTATTACTGATTTATGATAAGGAAAAAGATATTTCATATTCAGTGCTTCTTATCTAATAAAAACTTAAGTTATCTTTAGAAGTTGTTCTTATACTGTCAAAATATCAAAAATAATTGAACTTTAATTACTGTGATAATATATTTAGTTTAAGTATTTATCTTTTTGAAATAGAAGTTTGTTACTTAATAATGCATATTGTGAACAATCCTTGTGGGTTCGATATTTGGGGTTAAATCAAAAAGTCCTATATTATTTGATAACGATATGTATACTTGCATAATATCCCAATATATATATATATAATAAAAAGTAGAATTCTTATTTTCTTCAGGATCAAGTTTTTGGTGCTGTTGCAAAGTAGGAAAAATAAGTGAAGAATATAATCACATAAATTGTTATAATGTTGCATATAAACAGTCAGGATTAGTGAGTAGGAGGCGTTGGGCATGATGTCATTGGCGGTCAGCTGCGGTGAAGGAGAGAAGTAGTTCACGAAGGCAGAGGACTTTCTTGATAATAGACTTGCCTCCCACCCACAATGCCATTTTTTGTTGTCCACTACTCTTCAGAGTAGTTATGTCCACCTACTATGTTGTAGTTTTGTCACTGTGATAGGAGACTTAGAGTAGTCACGTGTTTGCTACCTCCTAGCAGTTGGAAGCGTGGAGCACCAACCACTTGACTTGTAAAACCAAAGGGAGGGCGGTCTAAAGACCAATGAGACCACCCGGGAGATCCCCTTCGTCAAAGAAAAACTCGTAATTCTTTCTTAAAAAGTGACATTTTTTATGCAAGCACCAAGAGACGCTATTTCAAACACTTTGGGACCACTGCGATGTCTTTACCTAGTCCACTGTAAAGATTTCAGGAATAACAGTTGATGTCTCCTTTCATCTGTTGAATGTGTGCCCTATAGTCCTGTTGATCATGCAGAATATGAGGAACTCAATGACCACACTAGCTGGACCCATCAGAGAAGGCATGTTGAAGATGAAGGAAATAGGATACAATCGAGAGGTGTAGTATCCCACCTAGCTCTCAAACATCATCATGGTCTAGAAGGACAATAGGACGTGGTGGATGTGTGTCGATTTTACCAATTTGAACACTGTATGCCCAAAGGATTGCTACCTGCTACTAAGGATTGACGCCCTGGTGCATGTTTTATTCCATGACGAGCTTCCTGGACACTTTCTCTAGCTACCACTAGATCAAGATGCACTAAGCAGATGCTGAGAAGACTATCTTGGTCGCAGCCAAAGAAACGTTTTTGTTATAATGTAATGTGCTTTGGGCTCAAAAACGATATGATAACATACCAATATTTTATGGATATAATCTTTAACAATCAAAAAGGAAATAATGTTGAAGTCTACATTGAAGATATCATTGTGAAAGTTGAACAACAAAAGAACATATAAAATACTTAAAAAAATATTTTAAAACCTAAGAAAATATAATATGAGGTTGAACCCCTTAAAACATATGTTTGGAGCCTCAACCGCGAAGTTCTTAGGTTACGTTTAAACCACCAAAGGAATAAAAGAGAATTCGAACAAGAAAGGTCCAGGCGCTAATCCACATGAAACCCTCATGAAATACTCAAGAAGTTCAAAAACTATCTGACTAGATTGCAACTATGAAATGGTTCATTTCGAGGTTGGGCAACAAATGAGCGGCATTTTTTAAACTCTTTGAAAGGCCTAAAAGATTCTCTTTTGTCACCGACACTCCTCCAAAGCCTAAAGATAAGGAACTCTCTTTCTATTTTCGTGATAATTTCATGAATCAGGGAAAAGGATCCCCCCTCCCTTGAGGCACATTTGCCTTCAGTTTTTTCGTTGGATCCTTTGTCGTAATCGCCTCAGCCTTCTCTCTTCTCTTGTGTCCGACTCCTCCCATAAACTCTCGGTCATATTGCCAACAATTACGGGCCATAAGAGCTCGTCAAAGTTAATTGAAACATTGAGAGTTCTCTACCATCGATAATGTCAGCATAACGTAAATGTGTTCCGATAAGATCTTTGACCTCACCACCTCCTTGGTAATAGGTCAGACAGAAACCCACCAGCCTTGAAAATGCGAAGCGATCTTGAACTTCAAATTCCAATCTTTCACTTTGTTCTTAATCCTTATCACTCAGAATCTCGGGTAGAAAGAAAATACTACGTAGTTGTCTCGATCTATCTTTAAACCAAAAAAAAGTAAGAAAAGAGCTAAATCAACCACGACATCTCCATCTGTCGGAGGAAGATTACAAAGGTCATGAGTATAGTGAGTGAGTTTTGTGTGACCTGCACGAGGATGATACCATAGCCATTGAGGATTGACCGCATCTCACCGCAGAACGGTAGCCTCAGTCCATATCTAAAATGGCCTGCATATACAATTAAAATGTCACTGTAATCACTTGCTGATTTCTCCCCTTTTACAACCTCCCAGTGCAAGATGTTCGACCCAAAGGCGAAGGACTTGAACAAACCTGTTATTTGCATAAATTTACAGTTCAATACGGTGTCATTGCACTCCTTGCTCTCTCTCTCTCTCTCTCTCTCTCTCTCTCTCTATTTTTTGGGTGCGTCTCCCTGACAGTTTTAGATTCAACAAAGCCCATCTGTCAAAATGGTTGTATCTATTCCTCTCAAAAGGAATATCTAACCCACTTGTGCAAGTGCAGGCTTTTAGAACTCGACTTTTTAATCCAAACACTAGGGACGAGCTTCGTATCAACAAACACCCAGTTTACACTCTTGTTATGAAGATGTTGGGAAATGGCACCTACAACAAGACTTGTGTCTCATTTAATTCTTTTTTATTTTTCTTCGTTATATAAAAAGAAAGCCAAAAAGGAGATTGAGAAGGTTTTTCTCAAGGGAATCCATGCCTAAATCAAACCAACTATTTTACTTTATTTTCTTAAAAAGAAGACTTCCACTCCCCCTTCACCTCTTATTTAGTAATTAAAAAAACAAGAAAAAGGACAAAATAAAATATAAAAAAAAGAAATCCTACGACCACACGCAACATGACATATGAAAACCAATCCTTGAAGAACAACAACGTTGCGGCCATCCAAAAACTGTCTCCATGTGCGTGATTCTACGTTTCGTTTCGTCCCTCCATTTCTGAATAAACGGCCAGATTTGATCACCGATCCATACCGCCGGCGAAATANCAGGAAGTGGTGGATGTGTGTTGATTTTACCAATTTGAACATCGCCTGCCCCAAGGATTGCAACCTGCTACTAAAGATGAACTAGGAAAAATACGTGTTTTATTCCATGAAGAGCTTCCTTGACACTTTCTCTAGCTATCACTAGATCAAGATGAACTAGGCAAATGTTGAGAAAACTATCTTTGTCATAGCCAAAGAAGCTTTTTGTTATAATGTAATGCCCTTTGGGCTCAAAAACGATGTGATAACATACCAATGTTTTATGGATGTAATCTTTAACAATAAAAAAAAAATGTTGAAGTCTACATTGAATATATCCTTGTGTAAAGCTGAGCAACAGAATAACATATAAAATACTTAAAATAAATCTTTCAAAACCTAAGAAAATATAATATGAGGTTGAATCCCTTAAAATATATGTTTGGAACCTCAACCGCGAAGTTCTTAGGTTACCTTTAAACCACCAAAGGAATAAAAGCGAACTCGAACAAAAAAGATCCAGGCGATCAACAACATGAAACCCTCATGAAATACTCGAGAAGTTCAAAAACTATCCTACTAGATTGCAGTTATGAAACGATTCATTTCGAGGTCGAGCGACAAATGAGCGACATTCTTTAAACTCTTTGAAAGGTCAAAAGTTTCATGTGGAAATATGAATGCAAATAAGCTTTTCAGAGCCTAAAAGATTCTCTAGTGTCACCGCAACCCCTCCAAAGCCTAAAGATAAGGAACTCTCTTTCTATTTTCATGATAATTTCATGAATCAGGGAATAGGATCCCCCTCCCTTGAGGCACATTCACCTTCAGTTTTTTTGTTGGATCCTTTGTCTTAACCGCCTTCAGTCTTCTCTTTTCTCTTGTGTCCGACTCCTCCCATAAACTCTCGGTCATATTGCCAACAATTTCGGGCCATAAGAGCTCGTCAAAGTTAATTGAAACATAGAAAGTTCTCTCCCATCGATAATGTCAGCATAAACGTGAATGTGTTCCGATAAGATCTTCGACCTCACCACCTCCTTGGTAATAGGTCAGACAAAAACCCACCAGCCTTGATGATGCGAATCGATCATGAACTTCGATCGCCAATCTGTCACTTTGATTTTGATCCCTATCACTCAGAATCTCTGGTAGAACGAAAATACTATGTAGCTGTCTCGATCTATCTTGAAACCAAAAAAGTAAGAAAAGTGCTCAATCAGCCACGATATCTCCATCCGTCAAAAGAAGATTACAAAGGCCATGAGTATTGTGAGTGAGTTTTGTGTGACCTGCACGAGGATGATACCATAGCCATTGAGGATAAACCACATCTCACTGCAGAACGGTTGCCTTGATCCATATCTAAATTGGCCTGCACATACAATTAATGTCACTGTAATCACCTGTTGATTTCTCCCCCTTTACAGCCTCCCAGTGCAAGACGTTCGACCCAAAGGCGAAGGACTTGAACAAACCTATTATTTGCATAACTTTAATGTTCAATACTGTGTCATTGCACTCTCTCTCTCTCTCTCTCTCTCTCTCTCTCTCTCTTTTTTAGACGTGTCTCCCTGACAATTTTGGATTCAACAAAGCCCATCTGTCAAAATGGTTGTATCTATTCCTTTCGAAAGGAATATCCAACTCACTTGTGCAAGTGCAAACTTTTAGAACTCGATTTTTTAATCCAAACACTAGGGATGAACATCGTATCAACACTACCTGACACTCACATTACACTCTTGCTATGAATATGTTGAGAAATGGTACCGTACAACACGAATTGTGTCTAAAATTGTGTCTCATTTAATACTTTTTTTATTTTTCTTCATTATATAAAAATAAAGTAAAAAAGGAGATTGAGAAGGTTTTTCTCAAGGGAATCCATGCCTAAATCAAACAACTATTTTACTTTATTTCCTTAAAAAAGAAGACTTCCAAGCCCCTTCACCTCTTATTTAGTAATTAAAAAAAACAAGCAAAAGGACAAAATAAAATATTAAAAAAAGAAATCCTACGACCACACGCAACACATATGAAAACAAATCCTTGGAGAACAACAACGTTGCGGCCATCCAAACACTGTCACCATGTGCGTGATTCTGCGTTTCGTTTCGTCCCTCCATTTCTGAATAAACGGCCAGATTTGATCACCGATCCATACCGCCAGCGAAATAATCTGCAAAAGCTTTCAAGTTATCCTCCGGCAGAATAACTCCAACCTCTATCCCTCCATCTCCGTTCCTGCTTTCCGCCATTGCGATAGCTCCCGTCTCCCTCGTCGATATCACCTCCACCTTCCTCGGCTTCCCCCACCCAAAATCCGTCCCGTAAACCCCCATCTTCGGCGACCCCGCCAACGACAACGGCCGCCATGGCGCTATCTCCCCAAGCTTATCCATCACTCCATCCATACTCTCATGAGCGTCTCCCAACTCCTCAATCGCCTTCCCTATCGCCGCGCAAGCCGCCAAAATTCCATCTTTTGCTAGAAGCTCTTCGGCATCCCACTTCACAAAGCATCCGCTGAGGCAGTTCCCGAAGTAGTTCGCCGGAATCGCCGGCTGAATCCTCCGCCGCCAGTCCACAGCGAAGACGAAGTGCGCCTTGCCTTCTCCGTCGGTTTTGTGACGAGTTTTCAGTAAGCAGATCCATGAATAAGCGCAGGACACCACAAAAGAAGAACAGTGGAAACAGGGTATCCCCTGTTCCTCTGCTTTCTTCTGCGCCTCCTTCTTCAGCCGACTGATTTCCGGCGCAGAAAGTGTGAAGGTGGCGGCGTAAACACCACCGGAGATGCCCGAAGTTATCATCTTTTCATTAACCCGGACATCGAGCACGGCCTTCTCCATCTGCAAGNGCTCTCATGAGCGTCTCCCAACTCCTCAATCGCCTTCCCTATCGCCGCGCAAGCCACCAAAATTCCATCTTTCGCTAAAAGCTCTTCGGCATCCCACTTCACAAAGCATCCGCTGAGGCAGTTCCCGAAGTAGTTCGCCGGAATCGCCGGCTGAATCCTCCGCCGCCAGTCCACCGCGAAGACGAAGTGCGCCTTGCCTTCTCCGTCGGTTTTGTGACGAGTTTTTAGTAAGCAGATCCATGAATAAGCGCAGGACACCACAAAAGAAGAACAGTGGGAACAGGGTATCCCCTGTTCCTCTGCTTTCTTCTGCACCTCCTTCTTCAGCCGACTGATTTCCGGTGCAGAAAGTGTGAAGGTGGCGGCGTGAACCCCACCGGAGATGCCCGAAGTTATCATCTTTTCATTAACCCGGACATCGAGCACGGCCTTCTCCATCTGCAAGTACAGGTTTCGTGGATCGGGAATCACTGTCCGATCCATGACCGGAGCTGGAAGCTGCGGAACTAAGTCGTCCGGTCGGAAACTGGAGGCCGCAGTAGCGGACCAAAGCTTCACGAACTGCATCGAACTGAACCCATCGCAGGCGGAGTGGTGCACGGCGAGGGAGACGCAAAGTCCGAAGTACNGCTAAGTCGTCCGGTTGGAAACTGGAGGCCGCAGTAGCGGACCAAAGCTTCATGAACTGCATCGAACTGAACCCATCGCAGGCAGAGTGGTGCACGGCGAGGGAGACGCAAAGGCCGAAGTATGGAAACAGAGTAACCTGCAAGGCCAACAATGGCTGTGCGTNGCCGAAGTACGGAAACAGAGTAACCTGCAAGGCCAACAATGGCTGTGCGTCGCGGGACATCGGAAGTCGGGGAACCAGCGGAAGAAGCTTCTCGACCGGCCGGGAATGGTCGCCGGATATATCAAGNGTCCGAAGTACGGAAACAGAGTAACCTGCAAGGCCAACAATGGCTGTGCGTCGCGCGACATCGGAAGTCGGGGAACCAGCGGAAGAAGCTTCTCGACCGGCCGGGAATGGTCGCCGGATATATCAAGAAAGTCAGCGGGATTGCCAGCGTATTCCGTGACGGTGAGGGGGACGGAATCGGTGTCCGCGGGGGCGATTTCGAAACGGCCGTCAGAGCGGCTGCGGCGGATGGTGGCGGCGAGAGGGTAGAAGGTGGAGAGGGTGGCAGAAAGAGCGGATTTTAAGTTGGGCAAGTGGAAATCAATGAAGTGGGAAGAGGAATCGGAGAACTGGTAGAAGAACAGGCGTTCAACGGGACTGTAGTTGAGCCAGAGCATGTCGAAGAAGTTGAGGGGGAGAGATGACCGGCTCTCGCAGGCGGAGAGCGGCGGCGGAGATATGAGGGATTGGTCTAGGATCTTCACCGACGTGGAAAACTCCATCGAGGTTTGCTGTCGGATGTTGACGAAGGAGGACGACGATGGGTTCGCCGGAACAATTTAGCAGAGATTTTCCCAAAAACGCAATTTTGCGTTGGCGTAATAAACAATTTTATACATGTGTTGGCAGCTGTGTGCAATTTTACTTTGCATTTGTTGTAGGTAGCGTTGAAATTTTTGAATCGAAAAAATGAATTACCTTTTCAAACCGTATATTAATAATAATAATAATAATAATAATAATAATAATAATAATAAAGAATGGGAGAAGGTGAGAACAGGCTGCGGACAAATAAAATTTCAGCCTGGGCCAGCTCCAATCGGCGCTCACCAGTTGGCTCGGTTGGCCAGCTCCAATCGGTCGAGTTGACCGGCTACACTCAGCCTTCTACATCAGCTTTAGTTGACCAACTCCAATCAACCCGATATAGTCAGCTTAGTCGGTCAGCTTCAGTCGGCCGAGTTGGTCAGCTCTAGTGTGCCTTGCTGACCCTCTCTAGTATGCGCTCACCAGTTGGCCCGGTTGGCCAGCTCTAGTCGTAGCCACTCGCCGGAGGTTCGCATCGCGTCACCTCGCCGAATAAGCTGAGCTGCCATAAAAATATATGTTTTAACAACCGACATAATTTACAATTGTGCCAAATCGATAGCTCATAAGTAGCATTTCTAGAATTAACAGTCAACCATACATGGTGATCCTTTGTTCATATGATGGTTCTGTGGGGAAAAAAAATTTCATTATAGAGAATAAAAGCATAATTTCATGAACAATGAGCATAATTATAAGCAAATCCTCCATTTCAATACAAGAGAAACAGCAGATAGTGTTGCAAACAATGCCATTTACAAGACCATTGGGGAAGCCTGAATGTTTACTGAATAGTTTCATTGGGCATTTGAGAGTTTTTCCTTTTGGAGGTGGGGCAATTTTTATTGTTAATATTAGTTCCACTAAATAATAATTAATGGTTACAATTTGCTGGCTTTCATTAATAGTTTTGAGACACCATTATGCTTTTGGGTCTATTTGGGACAATTACAGCTTGTCGAATAATCTGCTGATAAGCTCGTTAAAAATAATTTATTTAAAAATTAGGAGCGGTGGCTATTAAAATTTTTTTTTTTTTTGAAAATTCAGACCGCTGCCAGAAAGCCGTCACCACCCCTAGATAGATGCGGTGTAAAAATACTGCTTTCAGCATTTTCAAAACGAATAAGTTGTTAAAGCGCAGTTTACCAAAACAGTCCAGGTGTGTTTTCAAAACACCACCTTACCAAATAAGATGGAGAAATTATTTCATACGGACACCGCATGCATACACCGCATGCATAGATGCATGCGGTGCCCGATCTCCGCCGTCGATCATCGCAATCAAAATTTTTTAAGAAAAAAAAAAAGTTGAAAAGCGGTGATCGATGGTGTAGATCTGTCACCGCATGCATCAGTATGGAATAATTTTTCCTCAAACGGACCCCTAATCTAAATTCAGAAGCCCGAAGCTCTCATTTCTCAGTCTTTGGAGAGCATTTGGCTTGGAGGCGAAAGCACATTCAAAAATAAATCCCAGAAATCCCCAGCGAACAAAATTCCCTGCTGCGTGCGAGTTCAATCGCTGAAAATCCAGGCTTCCTGGAAAATCCCGTCAGCGGATCCCGCCGGTCGACTCATCGACCAATCGACAAATTCAGACGGCCGGGAAAATCAACCGACGGATGCTAGAGATCACATNTTATAGCTCATAAGTAGCATTTCTAGAATTAACAGTCAACCATACATGATGATCCTTTGTTCATATGATGGTTCGTGGGGGAAAAAAAAATCATTATAGAGAATAAAAGCATAATTTCATGAACAGTGAGCATTATTATAGGCAATTCCTCCATTGCAGTACAAGAGAAACAGCATATAGGGTTGCAAACAATGCCATTTACAAGACCTTTGGGGAGGCCTGAACGTTTATTGAATAGTTTCATTGGGCCTTTGAGATTTTTTCCTTTTGGGAGATGTGGCAATTTTTACTGTTAATATTAGTTCCACTAAATAATAATTAATGGTTACAATTTGATGGCTTTCATTAATTGTTATCAGACATCATTATGCTTTTGGGTCTGTTTGGGGACAATTGCAGCTTATTAAATAATCTGCTCATAAGCTCATTAAAAATAATTTACTTAAAAGTTAGGAGCGGTGACTATTACAAATTTTTATTTTTTTGGAAAAATCAGATCGTTGTCAGAAAGCTGTCACCACCCCTAAATAGGTGTCATGTAAAAACACTTCTTTCAGCATTTTCAAAACGCACAAGCTGTTAAAACGCGGTTTACCAAAACAGTCCACGTGTGTTTTCAAAACACCACCTTACCAAATAAGCTGGAGAAATTATTCCATACGAATGCATGCGGTGTCCGATCTCCACTGTCGATCATCGCAATCAAAAAATTTTTTTTAAAAAAAAAAGTTGAAAGTGGTGCTCACTAAAATACATCTTTGTGGTGATCGATTGTGTATATCAGACACCGCATGCATCTGTATGGAATAATTTTTACTCAAACGAACCCCTAATCTAAATTCAAATGCCCGCAGCTCTCATTTCTCAGTCTTTCGAGAACATTTGGCTTGGAGGTGAAAGCACATTCAAAAATAAATCCCAGAAATCCCCAGCGAACACCCGTCGGTCGACTCATCGACCAATCGACAAATTCAGACGGCCGGGAAAATCAACCGACGGATGCTAGAGATCACATGAATGTTTTTCAAAAATCCCACCGCACGCCTGATCGAGTTGGTCACCGCGATTCTGTCGATCACCGAAAAATCTACTCGTTCACAAGTCCACACCTGACCGGCCAAAATCCCGTCGATCGCCTGAAGTCCACACCTGCTCGCCGACTAAAAAGGGGAAGATTTACATACATACCACTTAAATTTTTCTATACATACATGCCACTTATATATATAAGCTTGCCCTCNTTGCCGATCACCGAAAAATCTACTCATTCACAAGTCCACACCTGACCGGCCAAAATCCCGTCGATCGCCTGAAGTCCACACCTGCCCGCCGACTAAAAAAGGGAAGATTTACATACATACCACTTAAATTTTTCTATACATACATGCCACTTATATATATAAGCTGGCCCTCCTNAGACTGAAAATTTCACCAGGCTGAAAAATTTGACACAACTGACAAAATCGGGTGGGTCTCAGTTTCGGCTGACTGAGGTCTGAGCAACCCAAAATTCTGCCGACCAAAAATTTAGGCAGCTGAAAAAAGTCTCACTAAGACTAGAGCACTTGAAGAGTTCACACGCAACACTCGGAGAACTAGAATCCGGTGGAACAAATAAAAGATTCCCATCTGAGGTGAACAAAAGATCAACCCTCGTAGTCAAGCATAAAATGCTATGTCTCTAAACTTGGAACAAATAAAAGCTGTGAAGGTGGTTCCCTGCTCAGTAGAGACAAGTCCACTGAATAATACGATGCAAATCACCCCAGCAGTGAGTCTCATCAGTCACTCTCACGAAAGCAACGACAATATCTACCCAAGACCGGACAAAAGGTGAGGGTAATTGAGGCGATGTACCGACCGAGCAAATAAGACACATGCTTTATAAGACTTGAGCCAAAAAGCCCTCTAACTGCAACACGTAAAAAACGATCGATGATCTTTCCAAAGACTTGAGTTGTCAACCAGCCCAAAGCATCCAGCTGTCGCAATCAAGTTGTGCAGTAATGGTAAGGTACAGAATAAGCAAATGTAAAAATTTATAATGAGTATATGTTTCTTGAATAAATCATTAACACTTCTGTATAAGTGTTCAAGTAACAAATTAAAAATCGACCCGAAAATGTCTCTAGAGAGCACTTTGGGATCGGAAAAAATAAGGCACTAAGCGACGACAAAATCAAGGGAGTATAAATACTATATTATTATGATTATATTTTTGACATATTTTAAGTTTCTCATACTTATCGTAGCTTCACTTCTAAGAATTAAAATATTTGCAGGGATATAGATAAAAAAGTGCCCGCTTACATCTTGACCTGATTTGATGGTAGTAGCGACTAGTCGACCACCACATTTGGCGGACACCTTGGTCCGTCGACCGACAACAGTTTGTCGACCGATCACAGCTCGTATGTTGATCTTTAGTTCATCTACTAACCTTCAGTCTGCAAACCTTCAATCCATCTGGTAACCTTCAGTGTCTGGCGACTTTCAATATCTTTATCGACCTTCAATCCGTCGGCTGACTTTCAGTCCGTTAGCCGACCGCAATCCGTCTGCTAAAATCAATGCGTTTATCGATTGATAGTCGTTTTGCTACACTCAAATGGTATTTAGGGAGGTTACAATAATTGTTCCCTCTTTCCATAAATAAATAGACCACTATAAATAGGAGGATCTTTTATGTACAAGTGGGAAGGAGGATAATTTGGTTCTCCCTCTCTCTTGTAACACATATTTCTTTTATATATAATGGGTTTAAGAGCCTAGAGAACACCCTCACTTTACCTCACTGAGGGCAACCCCTGCGTTAACTCTCTCTCTCTCTCTCTCTCTCTCTCTCTTCTCGTTTTCCTAGCGCTATATTTCTTGGGCATGTATCACAGGATAATTTCAGATCCAACAATATATATTTATATATAACTTTAAATCATAACAACTCTTGTAGTCACGTGGCTCTAAGTCTTCTATTGCACATAATTAGTATAGGTTTGAATCCAATACTATACATTTATTTCTCTCATTCGAACTGAACACAAACATACTATTTACGAGCAATTTTGAATTAGCTGAACACACACCAAGCTTGAAATTTTTTTTTTTCTCCCAATGCACGTTTATATAAAAAATGCTATAGTTTTTTTAGTTTTGAGGAAATTTAATTATTCTTTTAGTTTATAATATAAAAAAGTACAAAATTAATCTTGCTATTACTTTTTTTAATTATATTATATTTTTAATTATAACTTTAGGCATCAATTGGACATCTTAATGAGTTTATTCATGAGCTTTAAATGATATTGGTCATGATCACAATCAAATTGGGTTTTTAAATAATGNGGTTTCCTAGCGCTATATTTCTTGGGCATGTATTATCACAGGATAATTTCAGATTCAACAATATATATTTATATATAATTTTGAATCATAACAACTCTTGTAGTCACGTGGTTTCAAGTCTTCTATTGCACACAATTAGTGTAGGTTTGAATCCAACACTATACATCTATTTCTCTCATTCGAACTGAACACAAACACTCTGTTTACGAGCAATTTTGAATTAGCTGAACACACACCAAGCTTGAAATATTTTTTTTTCACCCAACGCACGTTTATATAAAAAATGCTATAGTTTTTTGAGTTATTTGAGGAAATTTAATTATTTTTTTAGTTTATAATATAAAAAAGTACAAAATTAATCTTACTTTTACTTTATTTAATTATATTATATTTTTAATTATAACTTTAGGCATCAATTGGACACTTAATGAGTTTATTCATGAGCTTTAAATGATATTGGTCATGATCACAATCAAATTGGGTTTTTAAATAATGTTCAAGTTTGTTTGATTATTTAATTAAATAAATTTAACCGAGCCCTAATCATGTTGTGTCACAAGTAGCTTAGCAAATGCTCTATTCATTGACATCATTTACCCATGAATGAAAAAATGTTGCACTTTTTTTTTCCAAAAAAAGTATTGTTGAATCCAGATTTGTTATGTTGACCATGCCAAAGGCATAGAGTGTAGGGACTAAGGGAGAGGAAAAGAACGAGAGAGAGAGAGAGAGAGAGAGAGAGAGAGAGAGAGAGAAGGAGTGACACAACGATTGCCTCCAAAAAGTCAAAGTGGAGATGTTCCCTGGCTCTCTCACCCATATTATTTATTTAAATAATCTTTATAAGAGAAGGGGAGAGTAATGCCTAAATGCCTGGAAAACTTATGACTTCCTCCCTTTTACTTGAAAAAGATCCTCCAATTTATAGATCATAGGGGGATCTAGTAAATTACACCATTGTCTCAAGGAGTTACAAGTCATTTATGCTCTTGTGAGTTACCAATTTTTATTGTCTTCATTGGCACTTTTTCGTTGTTGGGTCCATCTGGCGATGTATCTAAGGTTGTAATCGAGTCGAGACAAGCCAAGTATATCATTGTTCAAACTTTGCATGGTATAATTATAAGTTGCTCATGTTCAGCTAGAGTTTGTGTTAAGCTTTCATACATTATTCAAGTTTGATTTGTTTCTTTTTCGCAGTTTGAACTTGATTTGTTTACGACAAGTGAACGAGTATTTAAACGTGCTAATAAACGAGCGAAAATTCAAATGAGAATCTAGATTTTCATATAAAAAATTTAATACATGGCTTTACAATTGTAACCACGATTACTAATTTGTTGATTATGAACATTAAAATCTTTAAACTTTTAGCTATATAATTCTTATAGATAGAACCACACTAGTACAAATTTTGTAAGTAAAAGAATTAAATTGATCCTAAAAGTTATATGAATGATCATTTACTTAATTATATTAATAAGAAAATAATAGTAATAAGTCAATCCTCATTAATATTATTTGTAATTGTAATATGATAATCATAAAATTTAAAATCATAATATTCATGGTTATGAAAATTCTACAAGAAATATTTTTTTATCACGCTCTCTTTAACTATAAATATCTCATTCTAAATTACCATTCAAATATTAATCAAATTAATATATAAGTAATAATTAAACTAAAAATATTATTGATGTAATAATGTATTACTATTAAATATATAGTTAAAAGAATTATAACTACTTAAATTTTGTTTAAATAATATATCATATATATAAGACAAATTATTATCGAGCTTAATATCAAGTATTTTAGTTAATTGCTTGTTGAATGACAAACAAGTTTATTCGTGAACATAAACGAACAAGTTCCAACTATGTTCATGTTTAATTCGTTTAAACTTTGATGTTTTAAAAATTGTTCAAGCTTCTTTACTTACTAATTTGAAAGAACATAATCGAGTACTAATTGACTCAAGTTCAAGTTCTTCATTGAGTGCATTTGTTAATTTACAACCCTAGATGTGGCCAATTTGTAGGCTGGGGTTGCTGGCCAAATGAGAGGACCGAACGATATCTTTTACCATTATAATTTTCCGGATATACATAAATGCTCACAAATCTCTTACTTCTTAAAAATGAAGATGCGATAAAAATGAGAGACTTTAAATGTCAACGATGCAAATGTAATATTTATACTCCCTTGATTTCAACATCTCCTAGCGTTTTGTTTTCTCCGACTGGAATTGCTCTCTCGAGGTTTGTATAAGTCAATTTTTTAGTGTCGTTGTCAGTCGACTATCCTTCTTACCACTGGTTGAGGTCGATCTTATTGTCTTCATCTATCATTTAATTAATAAAATTATTTTATTTATTTATTTATTAAGAAAAACACATTAAAATGTTTTGTAATCTTTGCACATATGCAAGTATAGTGAGAGTTTCCATTATTTTTCACCTTTTTTTTAAGCATTTTACCTCTATCAAACCTTTGGTTTAAGATGGTTGCTCGGTGATGAATGGTGGCTTTGATTGATTTGCTAGCCCTAGTGTGGAGTCTTTGATTTGGTCGCCTCAAAGCAGAGTCTTTAATTTGCTCGCCCGGGAGGGGAGTCATTGATTTGATTGCCCCCAAGGGGAGTCATTGATTTGCTCGACCCAAAGGGGAATCTTTGATTTGCTGGCCCCGAATGAGAGTTGTTGATTTGCTTGCCTCGAATGGGTTTTTGATTCACTCTCTCTGGATGAGAGTTTTTAATTTGCTCTCCACATAGAGGAGTCGTTGATTTGCTTGCTCCGGAGGAGAGTTTGATTTTCTCACCCCAAATGAGATTTATCAATTTGCTCGTCCCGAAGGGGAGTCATTGATTTGCTTGCTCTAGAGAGGAGTTGTTAATTTGCTTGGTCGGTTCTAATTTTATGAGAGTCTGTTGCGAATATGAAAACCGTTCCAATGTTCAAATTGACAATTTCTCGTGATTGACAGCAAATTAGATTTAATACTCTAAATTAATTACTAAATTAATTGCTCTTATTTCCTTTTATAATTTGCTGCAGAAAAGAAAAATAAATAATTGATGACCTTCATTAATTATTTGATTAATTTTTTAATGGGCCTAATGACATGATGGAATTAATAGATATGTATGCTAGCTCCCCTTGTTATCTCTCTCGGTATTTGGTTTCCCTCCGGCGTTTCTTCTTCTTGATGGTGGCTCTCGGGTAGAGAGAGAGGAGAGAGGAGAGAGGAGAGAGAGAGAGAAAGATTTTTCTTTCTTGTAATCGTCGAGGCGATCGACGGGTGTAATCCTCGAGTAATAAAATTTTCTGCAGCTCCGTGGATGTAGGCAATTTGTCGAACTACGTAAATATGTGTGTTTCCACTGTGCTTTTGTTCGTGTGATTTTTTTCGATCCAATTTTTCACTTTATTGCCATCGTTTTTCACAACAACTGGTATCATAGCTCATGTTCAGATCAGAGGGAAAGCGATGGTCGGAGATGATGTGATGATATTGGGGATCAAGAAGTTTAATGAAACAAATTTTGGTTACTGGAGGATGCAGATAGAGAACTACCTCTATGCGAAGAAACTTCATCTTTCGTTATTGGGAAAACCACCGGAAAAGATAGATTTTCTGTCAGGGAATCAGTCTTGGGAGCTAACAAAATTTCCACCATGAAAGAAGATATTGCACAACAAGTTTGTGTACCAGGTGAAGACTGCACTTGATGGCAGTAAGAGGTACAAAACTAGATTTGTTGAAAAGAGATTTCAGGAGAGGCAGACTATTACCCATGCAGTGGGAGTTGTAAGTAGCAACATGAGTAACCCAAAAAAGAGCTTAGAGGTGCAAAGCTATGTTGATGATGATATGTCATCTAAGGGTGTTACTCTTGAGAAACTGAAATTGTGTGCAGCTTCAGTTAGTCTTCTCGCATGAAGACCGGAGCTTTGAGTTGTAGAAGTGAATGATATCACGTTTGAAAAAAAGGGTGACGCAACTAGTAAACGATGCAACCAGTGTACCAATCTCTAAGTGAGAGATTTGTTGTGAATATGGAAACCGGTCCACGGTTCAAATTGGCATTTTCTTATGTTTGGTAGCAAATTGGATTTGATACTCAAATTTAATTGCTCTTAATTCCTTCTATGATTTGCTGCAAAAGAGAAAAAGAAATAATTACTGGGTTTCATTAATTATTTGATTAATTTCTTAATGAGCCTAATGACATGATGAAATTTATAAATAGACTTGCTAGCTCCCCTTGTTATCTCTCTCAGAAATTGGTTTCCCTCCGACGTTTCCTCTTCTTGATGGTGGCTCTCGGGTAGAGAGAGAGAGAGAACTAGATGAGTGAGAAGAGAGAGAGAGAGAGAGAGAGAGAGATTCTTTTCTTTCTTGTAATCGTCGATGCGATCGACGGGTGTAATCCTTGAGTAATAAAATTCTCTGCAGCTCCGTGGACATAGGCAATTTGTCAAATCACGTAAATCTGTGTGTTTCCATTGTGTTTCTGTTTTGTGATTTTTCTTGATCTAATTTTTCGCTTTATTTCCATCGTTTTTCACAATAGAGTCGACTTAGATGTAAGCACCTATGAACTCTTCGAGTTTATCGAGTCTTCATTGAACCTAGGAAACATAATTAGAGGTTTGTATATCGATGTTTCAGAAAAAAGATGAAATATCATTGTTAGCTATTTCAATTGCATGAAATTTTCGGTCACCTGAATATTTCAATCTCTCGAGTATTTCGATTGTATTGATTTTTTTGATTGTCTGGATATTGCCGACTGACTGAAAATTTTCGAGTGGCGTTATGAGGGCCTATATATATATTGACCTGCTCTTTTATTTTTGGGCTGGCCGACTGGTATTCGAGGAGATGCCGGTGGATGGCTAGAGGTTGTTGGCCAATGGGAGGAAGCTGGTTAGTTGGAGTCGTAGGCCATGATACGGCTCCTATNACGAGCCGAAATCGAGCTTTTTAACGAGCCGAACACGAGCTGTTTACGAACAACTAGACGTTTTGACAGCCCTAGCCGACTGCAAATGGAGGAGATGCCGGTGGATGGCTAGAGGTTGTTGGCCGATGGGAGGAACCTGGTTAGTTGGAGTCGTAGGCCATGATAGGGCTCCTAGATCTAGCTGCTGTTGGTGAGGAGAGGTGATCAANCGGCTCCTATATCTTGCTGCTGTTGGTGAGGAGAGGTGATCAACCAACACGTGGAGAGGTATTCTGCGTGGCAAAGGGGAAACCAGTTGACGAGGTAGTCGGTTGGGTAATTTTTTTCGTGCGACAAATGCTTTTGCGCGATAAAGAGGTAGGCAGCCGGCGATGCATTCGGTGCGGGCCTTCCTTTGCATGAGGGTTGGCCAAGTCCAGAGACAGCTGACAGGATGGAGGCTTCCGAGCGAATGATGGGATCGGCTGGGGAGGATGAGGCCTAGTGCGCAACATATGAACGATGGGGCATGTTTAGGGTTGTGGGTTGGTCCGATGGAGAAACTTTCGGGCAATAGGTCGATCGTCAGATGATAACATTGCACAACTGTGCAGAAAAATAAAGGAATCCACGTGCGATGGGAGAAAAATGTAAGGTTCAGCGGCCTTCGCGACGAGGCGGCGGCTGGACAACAATCGACCGGATGGAGAGCTGTCAGATGCAGGTCGGTCGGTCGGCCAGCTGGGCGGCTGGTAATTGGCTTGACGGCAATTTGTTTGTGTGATGTACATGCGACAGAAGAATGGCACCCATCGGGCACTCGGTGTTCATGAACATCTTCAACCCATTGATCTTTGATCTTTAATTGGTATCCGAGATCTCTTTTTCCAATTGGTCAGTAAATATATTTTTTTTCCTTGGTGTTACTCATCTTCTTATTGATGACACAGTCCACGTTCACCGCTCTTTTTAGGATGTTGAATTCAAAATTTTCATATTGACATTGCCCAAGGCAAAGAGCGTAAGGGCCGAGTGAAAGAGAGAAAGGAGTGACATAGCTACTATCCCTAGCTGGGCAAAGTGGGGGTGTTTCCCGGGCTCTATGATCCATTTTATTTATTGAAAATAATCGTTATAAGAGAAGTGAAGAGCAATATCTAAATGATTGAAAAGCTTAAATGATTTCATCCCCTTTACATGAAAAAGATCCTCATATTTATAGATCATAAAGGAATCTAATAAATTGCACAATTGCCCTAGGAGTTATCGGTTTTTATTTTCTTCAGTGGCACTTTTCGTTGCCGAGTCCATCGGAAGATGTGGCTAGTCAGTTAGCTAGAGTGGTCGGCCTGGACATACAAATATATTTGATGTGATGTAAGAAATTTGAGTGGTATGTATGTAAATGCCCTAAATGGTATCATGTACTTTTAACAGAATTAACAAATAGTTAATTTTTAATTTATTATTGATAAACTCGTAGCACGCAATTTTGTAAGTTATTATTATAAATGTATAATAATTGTTTATACAAGGTAAAGTGCTTATTTTATAAAAATATAAAAAAAATGTAATATTTCTATTTTATGTGTTTTAATTTGATTAGCGAAGAAAAACGGGTGTAAATCAACCATTGCTAGGGCTGTCAAAACGGCTTATTGTTCGCGAAGAGCTCGTAAAGAAGCTCATGTTCGGCTCATAAACTTCGTTCAATAAGTTAACAAGTCGAACACAAACAAAGACGTGTTCGTTCGTGTTAGGCTCGTTTTGGCTCGAAATACTACTCATCAAGTATATATATATATATATATATATATANGGGTCGGCCGGGGAGGATGAGGCCTAGTGCGCAACATATGAACGATGGGGTATGTTTAGGGTTGAGGGTTGGTCGGATGGAGAAACTTTCGGTCGATCATCAGATGATAACATTGCACAACAGTGGAGAAAAATAAAGGAATCCGCGCGGTAGGAGAAAAATGTATGGTTTAGTTGCCTTCGCGACGAGGCGGCGGACCGACAACAATCGATTGGATGGAGAGGTGTCAGATGCAGGTCGGTCAATCGGTTGGTCGGTCAGCTAGTTGGGCGGCTGGTAATTGGCTTAAAGACAACTGATTTGTGCGATGTACATGTGACAGAATAATGGCACCCATCGGGGAGTCCATGAACATCTTCAACCTATTGATCTTTGATCTTTAATCGGTATCCGAGATCTCTTCTTCCAATTGGTCAGTGAATAAATATTTTTTTCCTTGGTGTTACTCATCTTATTCTTGATGACACAGTCCACGTTCACCGCTTCTTTTAGATGTTGAATCCAAATTTTTCATGCTGACATTGCCCAAGGCAAAGATCGTAAGGACCGAGTGATAGAGAAATGATTGAAATAGCCACCTAGCGGGGCAAAGTGGGGGTGTTCCACGGGCTCTAGGATTCATTTTATTTATTGAAATGTATCGTTATAAGGGAAGGGAAGAGTAATATCTAAATGATTNGATGTTGAATCCAAATTTTTCATGTTGACATTGCCCAAGGCAAAGATCGTAAGGACCGAGTGATAGAGAAATGATTGACATAGCCACCTAGCGGGGCAAAGTGGAGGTGTTCCATGGGCTCTAGGATTCATTTTATTTATTGAAATGTATCGTTATAAGGGAAGGGAAGAGTAATATCTAAATGATTGAAAAGCTTAAATGACTTCCTCCCCTTTACATGAAAAAGATCCTCATATTTATAGATCAAAAAAGGATTTAATAAATTACACTATTGCCCTGTGAGTTATCGGTTTTTATTTTCTTCAGTGGCACTTTTCGTTGCCGAGTCTATCGGGAGATGTGGCTAGTCGGTTAGCTAGGGTGGTCGGCCCGGACATACAAATATATTTGATGTGATGTAAAAAATTTGGGTGGTATGTATGTAAATGCCCTAAATGGTATCATGTACTTCTAACAAAATTAACAAATAGTTAATTTTTAATTTATTATTGATAGACTCGTAGCATGCAATTTTGTAAGTTATTATTATAAATGTATAAGAATTTTTTGTAGAAGGTAAAGTGATTATTTTATAAAAAATATAAAAAAAAATGTAATATTTCCATTTTATGTGTTTTAAGTTGATTAGCGAAGAAAAATGGGTGTTAATCAACCATTGCTAGGGCTGTCAAAACGGCTTATTGTTCGCGAAGTGCTTGTAAAGAAGCTCGTGTTCAGCTCGTTAATTCGTTCAATAAGTTAACGAGCCGAACACGAACAAAGATGTGTTCGTTCGTGTTGGGCTCGTTTCGGCTCGAAATACTACTCATCAAGTTTATATATATATATATATATATATAGATATATATTTATACACATACATGAGTAGTATTTTAAAAAAATCTAATTGACCACAAGCCTACAAAGATTTATAATCAATTAAAATATTAATTAAGAAAATAAAATAAAAATTATTAAATTAGACTCAAATGATTTTTTAATATAAATAGTAATTTTTAAATCTTGCTCGAACCCTTAACGTCTTATGGCTACGTGATTAAGGTTGTCAAAACGACTCTTTGTTCGTGAACAACTCGTGTTCGGCTCATTAAGCAAACTAGTCGAACACGAAGACACTTTTTGAGCTAGAAATATAAACGAGCCGAACAGGAGCTGAGCATGGCTCGCTCGTGTTCGGCTCGTTTACACTCCTAACCATTGCAAATTAATGTCAATGAATTTNTTCTCATTAAAC
Source organism: Phalaenopsis hybrid cultivar (assembly GCA_002079205.1). Lineage (NCBI taxonomy): Eukaryota > Viridiplantae > Streptophyta > Magnoliopsida > Asparagales > Orchidaceae > Phalaenopsis > Phalaenopsis hybrid cultivar. The sequence goes on from JXCR01129160.1 coordinate 339,887, forward strand.
AAATTAGTCGAACACGAAGACACTTTTTGAGCTAGAAATATAAACGAGCCGAACAAGAGCTGAGCATGGCTCGCTCGTGTTCGGCTCGTTTACACTCCTAACCATTGCAAATTAATGTCAATGAATTTTAATAAAAAAGTGTTTAAATCGTTATCATTGCTTTCAGGCCCGAATGAAAAGAATTATTTTGTGCTCTGCTCTTTGAAAAGCGTTGACCATCACACACACACACACATACATATATGTATGTATATATAAAGAAGACTATTAGACGAGCTCCGATCATCCCTAGATGTGCAAAATATGCAAGCGCTACACCCTACCAACAAACCAACAATACAACTACACCGGAGAAAAATGTAAAAAAATATTAATCAAAGTGAAAATCAAGACGCAAAAGATCCTCATTTGATTATGAAAGATTTTGAAAAATTGATGTTTAGGTTAAAAGTCTTTTCAAACAATNATATTTGAGTGCTACACCCTACCAACAAACCAACAATACAACTGCACCGGAGAAAATGTAAAAAAATATTAATCAAAGTGAAAATCAAGATGCAAAAGATCCTCATTTGATTATGAAAGATTTTGAAAAATTGATGTTTAGGTTAAAAGTCTTTTCAAACAATAAGATAATATTTAGCTTAATTCAAGCCAAAATAAATTATTATATGTAAAATATCTCAATTAAAGATCCCAAATTTGAATTTAATGTAGGGAAAATATTTTCTTTTTCCAAAAAAAAAAAAAAAAATTCTTTTTTCTTCTTTCCTCTTAAAAAAAAAAAAAAAGGAATCGACACAAATCCAGAAGAACACAAAGATTTAACGAGGTTCGGCAAAGATGCCTACGTCTCGGAAGCAGAGCGGCGAGTTCCTTTTAATATTCAGAATAGAGGGATACCTCATGGGGTTACTAACAGACCTATTTATAACCCCAGGAGTAAACCTAGGCACAATATGTAATTACTGAGTAAACCTAGGCACAATATGTAATTACAACATTACCCCTGTACCAAACCGTGGGGCTTTGCCCCGCACCCCAACTCACGTAACTTCCCAATTTGGACAGATTCTTCCGCTCCGCTCTGCTCCGCTTCAATCTAGCGTCTGTCCCGATATGGTATATGAGCCATACCATCCCAACCGCGGGGCTTTGCCCCCGCACCCCAACCCACGTAACTTCCCAATTTGGACAGATTCTTCGCTCCGCTTCGATCCAGCGTCTGTCCCGATATCATATATGAGTCATACCATAACAAAAATATAAATAACTAAAATAAGAAAGAAGATTAAAAAGAAAAAAAAATATTCGTTGCCTGACGGTAGAGCGATCATTTAATATCTTAATATTACACGAATATTCATCACACACATACTATCGAAAAAAGATGGGAGGAGACAATGAGTGATGTTGGCTTACAAATTAGTGGACATGATATGTGAATAAANCTAATGTAGAATAAAATATAAATAACTAAAATAAGAAAGGAGATTAAAAAGAAAAAAAGAAAAAAAAATATTCGTTGCCTGACGGTAGAGCGATCATTTAATATCTTAATATTGCACAAAAATTCATCACATACATATTATCGAAAAAAGATGGGAGGAGACAATGAGTGATGTTGGCTTACAAATTAGTGGACATGATGTGTGAATAAATGCAGAAGGATAAGTATGTTTCATTTCTAAAATTGATGATTAACCCTCCAATTTATTTGACTGGCAACATCTTTTAGCCAAAGTTAAATTCAAGATGCAAAAGATCCTCAACATATTTAGAAGTATTTAAAAAAGTTGATTTTTAGGACATAAATCTTTTCAAACAATAAGATAATATTTATCTTAAATCAACCCAAAATAAGTTAAAACATAAGTAAAATATCTCAATTAAAGACAAATGTCAAAATTAAATCTAAGGTAGAAACTCGACTAAAAAATCTTGATCTACAAGTTTCTTATTATTATCCAATAGAAAATAAATAAGAAGATAAAAACAAAAAGAAAAAAAATATATAATTATTGTGTGTCAGAAGATTCATGACGGTAGAGTGATTATTTAACATCCTAACATTGCACGATGATCTATCACACATATATAATAGAAAGGTAGCAGGAGGAGATACAATGAGTGATGTTGGCACACAAATTATCAAACTACAAGAGATAATATGTGAGTAAATGCAAAAGAATAAGTATGCTTCATTTTTAAAATTGAGGATAAATCGTGCAATTTATTTGGTTGGGAGGAACTGTTCTCTATTCGACTAAAAAACAAAGCATTTCTAAAATATTTTTTCGAATAATTAATTTCCATGACTAATTATTTAATAATAATAATAATAAAAACTGCAAGTAGAGAAAGCAAAAGGGGGCTGGGGCTGAATCAGCCTCTTTTTTTAGGGGGGACAATTTGTCCTTCTAGACCAACGTGGGAGGGACTACGACAACAAATATAAAGTAATATTTCAAGCAGGACAAAACTAATATTTTAGGAAAGACAAAAATCTATATAAGTAAAAATCNTAAGGACAAATGTCAAATTTAAATCTAAGGTAGAAACTCGACTAAAAATCTTGATCTTCAAGTTTCTTATTATTATCCAATAAAAAATAAATAACTAAAATAAATAAGAAGATAAAGACAAAAAGAAAAAAAAAATATATAATTATTGTGTGTCAGAAGATTCATGACGGTATAGTGATTATTTAACATCCTAACATTGCACGAAGATCTATCACACATATATAATAGAAAGGTAGCAGGAGGAGACACAATGAGTGATGTTGGCACACAAATTATCAAATTACAAGAGATAATATGTGAGTAAATGCAAAAGAATAAGTATGCTTCATTTTTAAAATTGAGGATAAATCGTGCAATTTATTTGGTTGGGAGGAACTGTTCTCTATTCGACTAAAAAACAAAGCATTTCTAAAATATTTTTTCGAATAATTAATTTCCATGACTAATTATTTAATAATAATAATAATAATAAAAACTGCAAGTAGAGGAAGCAAAAGGGGGCAGGGGCTGAATCAACCTCTTTTTTTAGGAGGGACAATTTGTCCCTCTAGACCCAACCTGGAGGGGCTACGACAACAATATATAAAGTAATATTTCAAGCAGGACAAAACTAATATTTTAGGAAAGACAAAAATCTATATAAGTAAAAATCTGAATTTAAGGACGGATAATTGCTCCCCTGAATCCTACCTTGGTCCATCCCTGAAAAGGGGGCAAAACTAAAAGAAAAAAAAAATCCAACCAGCAACTCTTCATTATATTTTTATCAATTAACTATAGTTTTTCAACACTGCAACTAAATTTCGGATAAGCTGACGAAAAACGCGAATCAAACAGTACGGCGACGTTTTCAAAATACCGCCCACACTTATAAGCTGCCACAAACGGACCCTAAGTCAGTAAGTCAAAATTAAATTCTAGAAGCAAAAGATCCTCATTAGATTATGAAGGATTTCAAAAAATTGATAATTAGTTCACAAATCTTTTCAAATAATATGATAATATTTATCNTGGATAAGCTGACGAAAAACACGAACCAAACGGTACGGCGGTGTTTTCAAAATACCGCCCACACTTATAAACTGCCACAAACGGACCCTAAGTCAGTTAGTCAAAATTAAATTCTAGAAGCAAAAGATCCTCAATAGATTATGAAGGATTTCAAAAAATTGATAATTAGTTCACAAATCTTTTCAAATAATATGATAATATTTATCTTAAATCAGTCCAAAATAAATTACTAAAAAAAAGTAAAATATTCAATTACAGACAAATCTGAAATTTAAATTTATGGCAGCACTCAGCGAACATATCCTAATCACAAGTCTAATCGGTCTGGAAAAGCAATCAATTAAACTCATCTAAATATTTTAAAAATCACATTGCATTTCTCCCAATATGTTTTATGGACTTTCTTGGGATCATTTTTATGCTTCATTTTTTTTTTAATTTTTTTACCTTTTTTTAAAAAACATATTTATTTGATACAAGTTATTTGATTTTTTATTTTAAAAAAATTATTTTTTTTAAAATACTCAAAATGATATTTAAATATGTTGAGTATTTTTAAAATAACAGTTACTAACAATTATATTTTATTTATTGGTAAAACATAAATAATAATGATATGATATCAATAAATTTTACTTTTTGGCACGAATCTTGAGGAATTTTTTAATTAATAAACTTTCAAACTTTAATCAAAAGTCATCAAGAACTCTGATTCCGATAAACATACATTCAAACTGAACTGGACGATGAAAAAAACATAATGACTCCAAAATTGGTTCAATAGGAGTTAAGTCAATCCCAAATCAAGTCATGAATTCACTTTTGGAAGTTTTGAGTGGCTAATTGAGTGGTATCACATAGAGCTTCTTGATGAAATGCCTCCATCTTATCTAAGATCACTCAATTTTGACATCATTAAGCCACTGAAATGTCCACAATGCATTTTCCGATCATGAGAATCCCCATGGGTCGTTCATTGGAGTGGTCTCATGTCTTATCTATTGAAGAAGCCACTTCCGGACTCAATAAAAATAACCATAGCCCCTTCATGAACGTTGACCCAGGAGGGATTCTTAGAGTTGTAGTTGGACCAGAAGAAGAATGAGTCGAATTCCAGTGCTACTTTGAACTAAAGACCTGTTGAACATTCCTGCTCGAGCAACTGTTGATCACTATTAACCATCACTCGTTAACAACTATCGACAATCGCCAACCATCCCTTGCTTGCTGATGTTGATAGATCCTATAATGTAACAATTCACCCTAAAAACGATGTAATAACACATCCAAAAGATCGTGCAACGACCACCCTAAAAATAATGTAACGATGCACATCAAGTATGGTGTAATGATGTATCACAAAGACACTGTAAACGTGCACCCGAAGATGATGTAAAACTCACCCAAAAATGACGTAACGATGCACCATAAAGTCAGTGTAACGACTCACCCAGAGTACAGTGTAACAATACACCCTAAAGATGGTAACAATGTACCTTGAAGACAGTGTAAAGACACACCTCAAATACGGTGCAATGATGCACCCCATAGAAGGTGTAACGACATGTTGAAGAAGGTTTTGGCTGTGGAGAAGGAACTTTTGAAATTCTCTATGTCTTGGCCATGATGGTGCCAATCAAAGTGGAGGAGGCATAGAAAGTTGCTTAGCTTGATTAGGGAGACATTTTGGTGGGTGGCGAAGACCAGATTTGGTCTGGTCTTGGCTCACCAAAGCCTGGTCAAAGAAGTCATGACCAAGGTGCCATGTGTCTCCTTTCATGGTGAAGAGTGCATGGTTTGTCATTAGTGCTTGGACTTAGGTCAAAGGATTTTATATTGTTCTTTGTGTCACCCGTGGTTGGGTTATGGGTGACCCATGGAGGATGGGTCATGAGCTTTGGTTTTGCGTTTTAGGTTTTGGGGTTAGATATTTAGGGTTTTGGGTTAACTTAATTGGGTTTGGTTCAGTCCAAAGGTTCAAGCCATAATGACACCTCATAATTTACCTAATTAAATGNATTTTTTTACCTTTTTTTTTAAAACATATTTATTTGATACAAGTTATTTGATTTTTTATTTAAAAAAAAATAATTTATTTTTAAAAAATACTCAAAATGATATTTAAATATGTTGAGTATTTTTAAAATAACAGTTACTAACAATTATATTTTATTTATTGGTAAAACATAAATAATAATGATATGATACCAATAAATTTTATTTTTTGGCATGAATCTTGAGAAATTTTTTTATTAATAAACTTTCAAACTCTAATTAAAAGTTATCAAGAACTCTGATTCCGATAAACATACATTCAAATTGACCTGGACGATGAAAAAAACACAATGACACCAAAATTGGCTTAATAGGAGTTAAGTCAAGCCCAAATCAAGTCATTAATTCACTTTTGGAAGTTTAGAGTGGCTAATTGAGTGGTTTAACTGATTCCAAATCAAAGAAGTTTATAATCACATAGAGCTTCTTGATGAAAAGCGTCCATATCATCTAAGATCACTCAATTTTGAGCCACTGAAATGTCCATAATGCATTTTCCGATCATGAGAATCTCCATGGGTCGTTTGTTGGAGTGGTCTCATGTCTTAGCTATTGAAGAAGCCACTTCCAGACTCAATAAAGATAACCATAGCCCCTTCATGAACGTTGACTCAGGTGGGATTCTTAGAGTTGTAGTTGGACCAGGAGAAGAATGAGTCGAATTCCAGTGCTACTTTGAACCAAAGACCTGCTGTACATTTCCTGCTCGAGCAACTGTTGATCACTATTAACCATCACTCGTTAACAACTATCGACCACCGCCAACCATCCCTTGCTCGCTGATGTTGATAGATCCTATAATGTAACAATTCACCCAAAAAAGGATGTAACAACACATCCAGAAGATCGTGCAACTACCACCCTAAAGATAATGTAACGATGCACATCAAATATGGTGTAATGATGTATCACAAAGACAGTGTAAACATGCACCCAAAGATGATGTAAGACTCACCCAAAGACGGGGTAAGGATGCACCCTAAAATCAGTGTAACGACTCACCCAGAGTGCGGTGTAACAATACACCCTAAAGATGGTAACAATGTACCTTGAAGACGGTTTAAAGACACACCTCAAATACGGTGCAATGATGCACCCCAAAGAAGGTGTAACGACACGTCGAAGAAGGTTTTGGCAGTGGAGAAGGAATTTTTGAAATTCTCCATGTCTTGGCCATGATGGTGCGAATCAATGTGGAGGAGGCATAGGAGGTTGCTTAGCTTGATTAGGGATACATTTTGGTGGGTGGCGAATACCAGATTTGGTCTTGTCTTGGCTCCCCAAGGCCTCATCAAAGAAGTCATGACCAAGGAGCCATGTGTCTCCTTCCATGGTGAAGAGTGCATGGTTTGTCATTAGTGCTTGGACTTAGGTCAAAGTATTTTATATTGTTCTTTGGGTCACCCATGGTGGGGTTATGGGTGACCCATGGAGGATGGGTCATGGGCTTTGATTTTGGGTTTTGGGTTTTGGGCTAACTTAATTGGGTTTGGTTCAGTCCAAAGGTTCAAGCCATAATGACACCTCATAATTTACCTAATTAAATGATTAGGTAAATTATGGGGGTTGACACCATGGTGTCAATTTTAACCCCTAACCAATTTGATGTCATGACAATTATAAGTGGGGTTAAATCGCATGACAATGTGGTCAATTGATCAAGAATTGACCAAAGTTGGGCTAGGCCCAATTTGACTTCACCAGCCATAGTGCTACCAATGCTTGGAGTCAAAAGGGTGTGTTAGAGTTTAAGTCAATTAATTCAGGGTTTATTAGAGTTTGGGGAGGCCTTAGTTGAGGATATGGATGAATTTGGGTAGACCCCTCTACCACCATGAATTTAGCTGTGAAGGTGATCCCTAGGATCATAGGGAGGATTTTAGAGTTTTGAGACCCAGAGCATGTATTACCCATGAGGGAGGTTGCTTGGGCCTATTACCAGGCCAAAAAACTAAACCAACTCAACTAGAGGGTTAAGGGTTTGAGCTTGTTCTGATGAGGCCCAAGGAGGCATAACCCTAGTTTAGAGGGTTATGTGGAAGTGAGTGGGTAGACCCTCCCAAAAAGTGACGTCAACAAATTTTTTTTTTAATCTCCATTTTAATTGATCCCAATAAAAATTAATTGCTTAAGTCATATACAAACTTTTATCTTCAAATGAAACTAGACTTGTTAATGCCTTTTTCATGGAATGCCCATCATTACTTACAAAATCATTTATGCATCCATGCCTTCTCTAGTAATTGTCCATCGTAATATTTTGCCATTAGATTCATTGATACTTTCTACAATGAACACTTGTTAGGAATCTGGTTGTTGGGTCCATTAATACATTATTTTATTAAACACACTTCTTGAATTTCTTCATAATAATCATCTTAATTATGCCTTTGGTAAGCTCCTATTACTATTCTAATCATTTTATTCTCTAATGTACTCCCATTTGAAGCTTGGGTTCAACTTAACTATATACAGTTTGCGGATTTAATGAAGGGATGCACTCATGAAACCACTCCCATGAACTTTCTTATCTACATTCCATGCTAAACTCATAGAATGAAGCCCCATCTTTTTGGAGCATGCAAAATAAAATAATAAAAAAAAAACATAATTTTAGTGATTAGTTAGTTTTCTATTTTAGTTATGTATATCACTAATTTATTTTTTTGCAAGAATTTCTCACCTAAATTTGAAATTAAGAAATTTCCTCTCTCTCTCTCTGTGTGTGTGTGTGTGTGTGTGTGTCTCTATATATATATATATATATATATANTTTTAGCCCCTAACCAGTTTGATGTCATGACAATTATAAGTGGGGTTTAATTGCATGGTAATGTGGTTAATTGATCAAGAATTGGCCAAAGTTGGGCTAGGCCCAATTGGACTTCACCAACCATAGTGCTGCCAATGCTTGGAGTTAAAAGGGTGTGTTAGAGTTTAAGTCAATTAATTTAAGGTTTATTAGAGTTTAGGGAGGCCTTAGTTGAGGATATGGATGAATTTGGGTAGACCCCTCTACCACCATGAATTTAGCTGTGAAGGTGGTCCCTAGGATTCATAAGGAGGATTTTAGAGTTTTGAGACCCAGGGCATGTCTTACCCATGGGGGAGGTGGCTTGGGCCTATTACCAGGCCAAAAACCTAAACCAACTCAACCAGAGGGTTAAGGGTTTGAGCTTGTTCTGATGAGGCCCAAGGGGGCATAACCCTAGTATAGAGGGTTATGTGGAAGTGAGTGGGTAGACCCTCCCAAAAAGTGACGTCAAAAAACTTTTTTTTTACCTCCATTTTAATTGATCCCAATAAAAATTAATTGCCAAAGTCATATACAAACTCTTATCTTCAAATGCAACTAGACTTGTTAATGCCTTCTCCATGGAATGCCCATCATTACTTACAAAATCATTTATTCATCCATGCCTTCTCTAGTAATTGTCCATCGTAATATTTTGACATTAGATTCATTGATACTTACTACAATGAACACTTGTTAGGAATCTAGTTGTTGGGTCCATTAATACATTATTTTATTAAACACACTTTTTGAATTTCTTCATACNTGCAACTAAGTCAGTCAGTTAAAATTAAAATCTAGAAGGAAAAGATTCTCAATAGATTATGAAGGATTTCAAAAAATTGATAATTAGTTTACAAATCTTTTCAAATAATATGATAATATTTATCTTAAATCAGTCCAAAATAAATTACTTAGAAAAGTAAAATATTCAATTACAGACAAATCTGAAATTTGAATTTATGGCAGCACTCAGCCAACATATCCTAATCACTAGTCTAATTGGTCTGGAAAAGCAATCAATTAAACTCATCAAAATATTTTAAAAATCACATTGCATTTCTCCCAATATGTTTTATAGACTTTCTTGGGATCATTTTTATGCTTCATTTTTATTTTAATTTTTTTTACCTTTTTTTTAAAAGATATTTATTTGATACAAGTTATTTGATTTTCTATTTAAAAAAAAATTAATTTATTTTTAAAAATACTCAAAATAATATTTAAATATGTTGAGTATTTTTAAAATAACTGTTACTAGCAATTATATTTTATTTCATGGTAAAAAATAAATAAAAATGATGTGATATCAACAAATTTTACTTTTTGGCATGAATCTTGAGGAATTTTTTTATTAATAAACTTTCAAATTCTAATTAAAAGTCATCAAGAACTCTGATTCGGATAAACATACATTCAAACTGACTTGCACGATGAAAAAAACACAATGACAACAAAATTGGCTCAATAGGAGTTAAGTCAAGCCCAAATCAAGTCATTAATTCACTTTTGAAAGTTTTGAGTGGCTAATTGAGTGGTCTAACTGATTCCAAATCAAAGAAGTTTATAATCACATAGAGCTTCTTGATGAAATGCGTCCATATCATCTAAGATCACTCAATTTTGACATCATTAAGCCACTAAAATGTCCATAATGCATTTTTCAATCATGAGAATCTTCATGGGTCGTTCATTGGAGTGGTCTCATGTCTTATCTATTGAAGAAGCCACTTCTAGACTCAATAAAGATAACCATAGCCCCTTCATGAACGTTGACCTAGGAGGGATTCTTAGAGCTGTAGTTGGACCAAGAGAAGAATGAGTTGAATTCCAGTGCTACTTTGAACCATACTTGCTGAACATTTCCTGCTCGAGCAACTGTTGATCTCTATTAACCACCACTTGTTAACAGTTATCGACCACTGCCAACCATCCCTTGCTCGCTGATGTTGATAGATCCTATAATGTAACAATTTACCCTAAAAATGATGTAACAACACATCCCAAAGATCGTGCAACAACCACCCTAAAGATAATGTAATGATGCACATCAAGTATGGTGTAATGGTGTATAACAAAGACAGTGTAAACATGCACCCAAAGATGATGTAAAACTCACCCAAAGATGGCGTAAGAATGCACCTTAAAGTCAGTGTAACGATTCCCCCAGAGTGCGGTGTAACAGGACACCCTAAAGATGGTAACAATGTACCTTGAAGACAATGTAAAGACACACCTCAAATAAGGTGCAATGATGCACCCCAAAGAAGGTGTAACAACACGTCAATGAAGGTTNCGTTAGCCTTCAGGCGAGGGGAACGTGGGAGTTCCGAAGTGAGAGCCGATATCTTCCCAGCCTTGCCGCAGATTCAATAAACAAGCATATGATTAGTTAATGTTCTTTATGCCTAGACCAAATGGTAAATAATAAGTATGCTCTTATTTGACACAATATAATTTGAACTAATTCATTTTATCCATTCACTATAATTTCTTGACAATGAGAATTTGTTTTCTTATATATTGAATATCATATTTAAACATTTATTAGTATAATTAGTTATTTAATAGTTATTAAAATTACATATTTATTGCAATTGTCTATTAGTGACAGATAAGCAAATTGAACTTCGTTGTTGTGATTAGAGTATTGCTTTTCTAAAATCTTACTTTGTAGTTCTAATCTTTCTCCCTGTGGGATCAATATCTAGGACTCCATTAGAACCCTATATTACTTGAGCGATACGTATACTTGCGTTGATAAGTGTGACTTTGCAATTATTGAAATTTTTATACATACATCTTTATCGACTCTATAACTGCTATTAAGTTTTTGGTGCAGTTGCTGAATTAATTACGTTCATATTTATCTTATATTTTTAAGCATATATAAAGTCGTTGTCAATGGCATATCCAATAATGGTTTTTTATAACTAGGAAAAGTGCTTCATGTTATGAGCGAATAAGTAAATGTACTGCAAGTATATTTCATTAAAAAAATTCCAAATAAAAATCAACGAATAAAGAAACCCTAAAATATAAAAAGTTTTACATACCGCCCAATTTTTATGTTTTTAGCATGTACATATCTAACACCTATACTTCAATTTTTACATACCTACCTCCTTACCTATGCATGCAACGGTATATATTACACTTTTGAAAAGTTAAATGGTTATTTTTATACGATATGAAAAACTTGAGTGGTATAAATGTAAAAAAGTAAAGTTTAGGTAATAGATTTGAAATACATAGGAATTTGGTGGTATGCGGTTAAATGCCCTCAAAAAGTATTATATTGATAAGATCCTAACTGTTGAGAAATTAGGGCGAAGAAAAACAGGAATCGACACAAATCCAAATGAACACACAGAGATTTAATAAGGTTCGACAAAGATGCCTACGTCTTCGGGAGCAGAGCGACATCTTTCTTTCAATCTTAGAAAAGAAGTACAGAATATGGGATAGGGTTACAAAAAAACATATATATATATATATATATATNGCAACCCATGTAATATGTGATACCTAATGAAATTTACCTAACCTTTTTCACCTAAAAAAAATATTACTAACCACATTTAAAAATTATAAAAAGAGATGATTGCATGATATGATATTAAAGAACACCTCTTATTAATCTTTCATTTTTTATCGTAGGTGTAGCAAAAGATGTTGAAATGGTGACTTGGTGGAGTGTTAAGAGGTTTGTGGTTACTTTAGTTGGTGCTAAATCTATAGAGGGAATTCCTAGTTAGATTGTCAATATGATGCACTAAATGGGGCTCAAATAATATTTAAAAGACAGACCTACGTACTAAAAAGTTGATGGTTTTCACTGGAAGGAGTGGTTATTAAGGTGGTCTACTATAGGGGACACTTTCTTATTATCATAAACTCTTTTCTTTTGCATAATGTTAGTTACGCGATGCCTGCAATGCGTATGCTACCATCATGCACTTTTTTTCTCATTAACATTTCTTTTTTGATCAACAATGCATGTACCCATTGCTCTTTTCATGAACTCTTCTTTTCCTTAGCACTTTGTTACCAATCATGTGAGGCTTGACCCTAGTGATTTGAACGTAACTTCAAACTTTGTTTAAGAAAAATTATCAAATTAGGTCTAGATTTCATCGAGTGGTTCCAATAAACTTAGCATAGCTTCCAAAAAAGGTTTGAAAAACCATAGAGCAAGATGTAAATTTAAACTAAACTCTTATGAAAACAAAAATTGAGAATGATTTATTATTAAAAGAATATACAAGTCTTGTTTACCAATGTATAATATCATGGATGACATATCCAATCATGGTGGAGATTTGTTATGAGCAATAAATAAGGGAATAAGTAAATGTACTGCAAGTATATTTCATTAAAATAATTCCAAATAAAAATTTATGAATAAAGAAACCCTAAAATATAAAAAGTTTTACATACCGCCCAATTTTTATGCTTTTAGTATGTACATATCTAACACCTATACTTCAATTTTTACATACCTACCTCCTTACCTATGCATGCAAAGGTATATATTACACTTTTTAAAAGTTAAATGGTTATTTTTATACGATATGAAAGACTCGAGTGGTATGAATGTAAAAAAGGAAAGTTTAGGTATTAGATTTAAAACACATAGGAATTTGGTGGTATGCGGTTAAATGCCCGAAAAAAGTATTATATTGATAAGATCCAAACTGTTGAGAAATTAGGGCGAAGAAAAACAGGAATCGACACAAATCCAGAAGAACACACAGAGATTTAACGAGNTGAAAAATTGATGGTTTTCACTAGAAGGAGTGTTTATTAAGGTGGTCTATTATAGGGGACACTATTTCTTATTACCATAAACTCTTTTCTTTTGCATAATGTTAGTTATGCGATGCCTGCAATGCGTATGCTACCATCATTCACTTTTTTCTCATTAGCATTTCTTTTTCGATCGTACAATGAATGTACCCATTGCTCTTTTCACGAACTCTTCTTTTCCTTAGCACTTCGTTACCAATCATGTGAGGCTTCAAACTTTGTTTAAGAAACTTTGAATGTAACTTCAAACTTTTTTTAAGAAAAATGATCAAATTAGGTCTAGATTTCATCGATTGGTTCCAATAAACTCAGCATAGCTTCCAACAAAGGTTTGAAGTGAAAGCATATTACCATCATTGCAATTTGAATTGTCACTCTGCACCACATTTACAGACTTGGATGATGCATCACCTTTTTCCCGAGTCTGTTTCTTAAGCTTTGAACAATATCTCTTCGTATGACCCAGCTCCTTGCATTTGTAGCAATGAATTGTCTTTTTCCCTTTGGACTTTGATATAGAATTTTGCCTTCCAGAACCCTCCTCTTTCTTTCTTCCACGATCCTGATTACCCTTAACATATAAAATGTAACCATGAGAGCTTTCCCTTGCATTATGGTTCTGCTGGTTGTGAGCCAATAATGCTACAATAATCTTATCAATTTTGACAGTTTCTTTCCCATAAGTAAGAGTAGTCACCAGATGTTCATAGGAAGAAGGTAATGAACACAAAAAAATCATTGATCGATCTTCATCCTCAATACTCATATCAAGTCGTGACAAATCTGTAATTATTTGATTGAAGTCATTCACTTATTGTGCTAGATCAGGGCCTTCTTGCATCTTCAGCCCATATAACTTTTGCTTCAGATACAATTTATTCATCAGAGATTTGCACATAAACAGAGCTTCCAATTTCTTCCATACCTTTTCTGAAGATTTTAGATTCATCACGTGATACATAACCTCATCTATCAGGCATAAACGAATGGTTGTTGTCGCTCATTGCTGCAATTCTTCACAATCTTCTTCCTCAATGACATCTGATTTTGTTGCCCGCAAGGCCTTCAAGATTCCACGTTGCACCAAGAGATCTTTTACCCTTATTTGCTACAATCTAAAATTACCAGTTCCATCAAACTTCACCACCTCAAATTTTGCACCAGAAATTGACATTTGAAATTGAACCTGCAGCAAACTCTTCTACAAATTCATCTGCTGAACAGAAACTTCCTTGCTGAAGATCCTTCCCTGTCCTAGAACCCCTCTATGATACCACTTGTTGAGAAATTAGGGAAAAAAAACAGGAATCGACACAAATCCAGAAGAACACACAAAGATTTAAGGAGGTTCGACAAAGATACCTACGTCCTCGGGAGCAGAGCGGTGCTTTCTTTCAATCTCAGAAAAGAAGTACAAAATATGAGATACTCCCTACGGTTACAAACAAGCATTTATATAGCCCTGGAGTAAACCCTGAGTACAATATATAATTACAAAATTACCTTTGTTCCGTACAGCGGGGCGTTGCCCCCGCACCCCCAACCCACAAAACAAAACTCCTCCGATTGGACAAATTCTTCCGCTCCGCTCCGATTCGTTCCAACATCCGTCCCTTATATGGTATATGAGCCATACCTAACACTAACCCTCCATTGAAAAGGTGTAGATTAAAATGCTTTCATAAAATATAAAATAAGCGCCTAAATGTAGGATGTTTTAAGAGTTAATTCAAGGATNACCCCCACTTCGGAAAGACATTTAATATATATATATATATATATATATAAGTTTAGAAAAATATGAAATCAAATCGACCCATTACTTTTCATAATTTAATTAAAAGAGCATTATACCTCAAACCCTATATCTATCCTGAAGGATAAACAAAGACATGAGAATGAGACTCGATCAAATAAAGTAAGAAATATATGACATTCGTTTGGTCTGTGATACCATTTTATTTGCTGATAAGTTCTCCTATTTAATATGAAGAATTAAATAGGATTTATATTAAGCTNTAAAGTAAGAAATATATGAGGATGAGACTCGATATATTTAAAAGAGCATTATACCTTAAACCCTATATCTATCATGAGGATGAGACTCGATCAAATTAAGTAAGAAATATATGACATCTGTTTGGTTTGTGATACCATTTTATTTGCTGATAAGTTCTCCTATTTAATATGAAGAATTAAATAGGATTTATATTAAGCTGAGATCAGAAAACTTTCTTATAATAGCAAACCCCTATAGTTAATTACATCTTAAATAACTGAAATATCCAAAGAAAACTATCGATAAAAATAAGGAAAAATTGTCTTCAAATAGGTCAAAAGGATAGGTCTTTTCAATGAAATTGGACAAAGAGGTGCGAAAGGAGAATGACTCAAATTTTGAACATTTATTGTGGAATTCAAAGGAGGAAAAACTAGGGGATATCATAGATCAGGAGGAGAACCTCAGTGACTTCCTAAGCTATCCTATGGTTTGACCTCAGTTTTGAGGATAAATATTTAAATGTTTCATCCTGTCAATTTTATTAGTTTAGGGCTTACATTTATGCGAAACGGTCACACAAATAGCCTGGAAGATGTGAGGATGTAGGTCGTGACGAACGACAACCTCGAAATNTGTACCGTACTGTGGGGCGTTGCCCCCGCCCCAACCCACATAACAAAAATCCCCCGATTAGACAAATTCTTCCGCTCCGCTTAGTTCTAGCATCTGTCTCTTATATGATATATGAGTCATACCTAACAAATCTCCACCTTGGCGAATATACAACCCCTTAGGAGAAGTATATCATGGAGTTTCTTATACACTGAAAGTGGGTTGGGTCACCATGCTTCTCCAGCAACTGCAAACATTCAACAAGTCCAAGAAATGTAAGAACTTGTTGATAGTAACTGGCTTGATCAACATATCAGCTGCATTTTATCAGTATGAAACTTCTGCGATAGTATCTCACCAGAAGCAATCAATTCTCTAATCTTGTGATACCTAACATCAATGTGCTTTGTTCTCGCATGGTAGACCTGGTTCTTAGCCAGATAAATAACACTTTGACTATCATAAGGAAACTGAACTCCACCTTACTCAACGCCTAATTCCTATACTAGCCCAACAAGCCATAAGACTTCTTTCGTAGTTTCAAATACTGTCATGTACTCAGCTTCAGTTGTAAATAATGCCACAATAGACTGCATTATTGATTTCCGACATATAGACCCTCCACCAAGAGTAAACACATACCAAATTATAGAACTTGTGTCATTCAAATAACCTGCATAGTCTGAATCAACGTACCCCACAACTGAAGGATCATTCCACTGATTGCCAACAATAATTCCATGTCTTACAGTACCCTTCAGATACCTGAAAATCCACTTAAATGCTTCCCAATGTTGCCTTCCATGTTTATACCAGACTTGACTAACAACATGAGCTAAATCAGAATGAGTATATATCATTGCATACATCAAGCAACCAAGTGCACTGACATATGGAACATTTGTCATGTCTTCGATTTCTATATCTATCTTAGGACACTGTTCTGAAGAAAACTTAAAATGATTTGCCAATGGAGTGCTCACAGACTTTGCTTTGCTCATCTCAAACATTTTCAACACTTTCTCAACATAGCCTCATTAGGATAAACATAATTGTCTTGAGTCACTATCTTGATGAATCTCCATTCCAAGAATCTTCTTCTTAATACCCAAGTCTTTCATGTCAAATTCCCAACTTAATAAAGCTTTCAAACAACAGACATCATTCATATTCTTTTCAGTAATTAGTATATCATCAAGATACAGTAACAGAAAAGTAATAGAACGATCATCAAGTCTCTTCACATAAACTCAACAATCATACTCACATCGCTTGTGTCAATCTGAAACATGTAGGAGAAACCACTTGTACCATTGTCTTGGAGACTGTTTCAACCCATACAACGATTTCTTTAATCTGCAAACCAGATGCTCCTGTCCAGGTTAAGTGAAACCTTTTGGTTGCTCCATGTAAACCTACTCCTCCAAATCACTATGCAAGAAAGCAGTTTTAACATCCATCTGTTCCAAATGCAAATCCAAAACATATACTAACCTTAATTGAAGTATGTCTAACCACAGAAGAAAAGATTTCATCATAATATATCCCATTCTGCTGTAAAAATTCCTTTACTACCATTCGAGCCTTGAACTTTCCCCTTCTTTTTCTAATACCGCTGGTTTTTTTGTACACCCACTTGCACTCAATAGCTTTCTTTCCCTAAGGAAGCTGAACTAGCTCCCATGTATGATTTTTCTGTAAAGACTCCGTCTCCTCAACCATTGCACCCATCCATTTCTCTTTCTCTTGGCTAGTGATAGCTCCTTGAAAAGTGGTTGGACCATCGTTGTTGATGAGAAGTGCACAAGAGACCAAGTTTTCTTAACTCAATCTGCTAGGATGCCTTATCTTGGTGCATCTTTGTCTATCTCTGGCTAGATTATAATTTTGCAGATCATCTAGAATGGAATCATCAGGTGTTGGATTTGAACCTTCAACTCTCTTAATTGTTTCTGGATGCTGTTCTAAATCCATCTGCACTGCATCTGAACTGGACCAATTCTCTGACACCTTGTCTTGATTCTGTTGCAACATGGACTGTTCATAAAATACTGCATCTCTACTGATCACAATCTTCTTTGCAATCGGATCCCAAAACTTGTATCCTTTCACACATTTATTGCAGCATAGAAAGATGCACTTCTTGAATTTTGCATCATGTTTTGAGCTTTCATCTTCATGTTCATGCACATAAGCAGGACAACCAAAAATAATTAAATGATCAAAGTTAACTGGATTACCTGTCCATACCTCTTCTGTAACCTTGCCACCTAACAATGCCAGAGATGATCTATTGATGAGATAACATACCATATTCACAATCTTTTCCTAGAGACTCTTAGGAAGCCCTGCATTCAGTCTTAAGCATCTTGACCTTTCAATTAAGGACATGTTCATCCGTTCTCTCATACCATTTTGTTGTGGTGCCTTGTGCACTGAAAAATGAATCTGAATCCTATGCTCCTCATAGAACTTTTGAAACTGCAAATCTATGTATTCTGTGCCATTATCAGATCTAAAAAACTTGATTTTTCTGTCAGTTTGGTTCTCCACCTCAGCTTTCCACAGCTTGAATTTAGAGAAGCCTTTAGATTTCTGCTTCAAGAAATACATCGAAAATTTTCTGGAGAAATCATCAATAAATGTAACAAAATACTGAGATCCTTCTAATGTCGACTCCCTGGTAGGGCCCCATACATGAGAATGCACATAATCAAGAATCCCTTCAGTTTTGTGCTTTCCAGTCATAAAACTGATTCTAGTTTATTTTCCAAGAACACAAAACTTACAAAGATTGATCTTACAGCTTTTAACACCATGCAACATGTTTCTTCTATGCAGTTCCACCATCTCACGTTCACTGGGATGACCTAGACGCATATGTCATAGCTTTGTGTTATCATCATCTGACTCCACAGAATAAACTCCATCTACAACTGTACTCCCAAATAGTTTGTAGATATTACCTGCAGTTAACTTTCCTTTCATCACA
Source organism: Phalaenopsis hybrid cultivar (assembly GCA_002079205.1). Taxonomy (NCBI): domain Eukaryota; kingdom Viridiplantae; phylum Streptophyta; class Magnoliopsida; order Asparagales; family Orchidaceae; genus Phalaenopsis; species Phalaenopsis hybrid cultivar. Next base: position 358,687 of record JXCR01129160.1, read on the forward strand.
GTCAGTGCACTCTTAAAAATTCTATGGTTTTCCTATCCTCATCCGCCTTAGGAATAAAACTATTTCTATGTAAAGTGTCAATGGAAATCAAATTCTTCTTCAGATCTGGAATATGCCTGACATTACATAATGTTCTAACAATATCATCATATATTTGAATTTTGAATTCACCAATACCAACAATATTGCAGCATCTATCATTACCTAAATAGACTGAGCAAAATTAGTTGATTTGTATGAAGTAAACCACTCTCTATTAGGTGTTATGTGATAAGAGCATCCTGAATTAAGAATTCATGCATCCCTGAACTGAGTTGATGAAGTGAAAGCATATCGCCATCACTGCAATCTGAATTGTCACTCTGCACCACATTTACGGACATGGATGATGCATCACCTTTTTTCCGAGTTTGCTTCTTAACCTTTGGACAATCTCTCTTTGTATGACCCAGCTTCTTGCATTTGTAGCAATGAATTGTCTTTTTGCCTTTGGACTTTGATCTGGAATTTTGCCTTTCAAAACCCTCCTTCTCTTTTTTTCTTCCACGATCCTGATTACCCTTAACATATAAACTGTCGCCATGAGAGCTTTCCCTTGCATTATGCTTCTGCTGGTTGTGAGCCAATAATGCTGCAGTAATCTTATCAATTTTGATAGTTTCTTTCCCATAAGTAAGACTAGTCACTAAGTGTTCATAGGAAGAAAGTAATGAACACAAAAAAATCATTGCTCGATCTTCATCCTCAATACTCACATCAAGCCGTGACAAATCTGTGATTATTTGATTGAAGCTATTCACTTGTTGTGCTAAATCAGAGCCTTCTTGCATCTTCAGCCCATACAACTTTTGCTTCAGATACAATTTATTCATAGATATTTGCACATAAACTGAGTTTCTAATTTCTTCCATACCTTCCCTGAAGATTTTAAATTCATCACGTGATACATAACCTCATATATCAGACATAAACGTATGGTTGCTGTCTCTCATAAGTGCAATTTTTCCCAATCTTCTTCCTCCATAACATCTGGTTTCTTTGCCCGCAAGGCTTTCAAGATTCCATGTTACGCCAACATATCTTTTACCCTTGTTTGCTACAATCTCAAATTACCATATCCATCGAACTTCACCACCTCAAATTTTGCACCAGAAATTGACATTTGAAATTGATCATGCAGTGAACTATTCTACAAATTCATCTGCTGAACAAAAACTTCCTTGCTGAAGATCCTTCCCTGTCTTAGAACCTCTCTCTGATACTACTTGTTGAGAAATTAAGGCGAAAAAAAGGAATCGACACAAATCCAGAAGAACACACAAAGATTTAACGAGGTTCAACAAAGATGCCTACGTCCTCGGGAACATAGCAGCGACTTTCCTTCAATCTCAGAAAAGAAGTACAAAATATGAGATATTCCCTACGGTTACAAACAAACATATATATAGCCCTGGAGTAAATATTGAGTACAATATGTAATTACAAAATTACCCATGTACCGTACCACGGGGCGTTGCCCCCGCACCCCCAACCCACAAAACGAAACTCCTCCGATTGGACAAATTCTTCCGCTCCGCTCCGATTCGTTCGACCATTTGTCCTTTATATGGTATATGAACCATACCTAACACTAACACCCCCCCCACATTGAAAAGGTGCAGATTAAAATGCTTTCATAAACTATAAAATAAACGCCTAAATGTAGGATGTTTTAAGAGTTAATGCAAGGATAACAAACAAATTATTTATATCTCTTTATATATATATATNAAAATCAAATTAAATATGAAAAAGAGAAACCAGACAAATTATTAACATATATGGTTTTTCGGTTTAACAATTTTTTTTCATTTCCAAATTGAATCAGAATAAAAAATTCAAACATTCATGGCCCAACGGGTGTAGACAAGTGAGCTCGAGTGAGTTCAGTGTTTGTTCGTGTTCAGATTATTTAAAATATCTTTTGTTCAATATAGTCTGATGCTTGAAATCGCTAGCATATGTTCGTGCTTGGTTCGAGTCAAATTTGTATTTTTTCCAATTTATATTTGGCTCGAAATTACATCAATTTATAGAAAAAATAATAAAATTAATTTTTTATAGGAAAATATAGCTTAAAAAGCAATATAAACTTATTATAATAATATTACATAATTAATAATTATTTAATTTGAGACAAATTATTATAAACATAGTTGAATGAATTTTTTTTTTTGTTTTCAGCTCGCAAGCTTAACGAATGAATCAAACACAGACTAATTAAAAAGGCGAATGTGAGCTGTTCCTAAACAAAATGTTATTTTGAAAAAGTAATTTTCTAGATGACCAATTTTAATATAACAATATATATATATATATATATATATATATA
>JXCR01129160.1:364999-454714 GCA_002079205.1 Phalaenopsis hybrid cultivar
GGGGGGGGGGCAAGTTGTACTGATTCAACTTTCTTATATCAGGCAAATAAAAATGTGACAAACTCATTATCATTGTGTACAAATATCACATCAGCCGATTGAAAAAATACATAAACCAACATGCCGACACACTATCACGAAAGTGCTACGAAAAAGTAATTTATATAGACATAAATTTCTAATCTAATATAATATCCTCCTTAGAATGATCAAAATCTTTGTGCTCTGATTGATATTAGTCTATTTCTTCCTCAATTCTTCTTGAGTATCCATCTATTCTTGATGTTGCAGGGAGAGAAAAATTGTCATGAAGGATAAGTCACCCTGACACTTTGCTAACTGATTCACCAATGATAACATTTCAATTACATAAGAGATTTTCACATGTTTGTACTTGCCAATGATGTGGTCGATTCTTGCAAGCTCAGTCTTCCACGCCCTCAAAAAATGGGACAACTCTTCTTTAAATGGTATAAACACCACCTCCTTAAAATTCTAGTACTTCCACTAATTTTTGGAGGGGATAGGATTATCAAGATATTAGCATCACAATAATTTGAAAAATTTCCTCAAAAAAGCATGACATCAGCACAAGAAATTTCTTCAAAAAAACACAACAACATAACAAAATATTAACTCCAGAAAGCATCATAGCGACTGGGACACTGAGAGTTCTCCTTTGAAATACACAGCTAAGAGATTGAAGAATCCCCTTTAGAATGCATGGCTAGGAAACTCTAATAAAGAATAATTCTCTGTAGAATGCACAATACGAAGACTCTAATTTCTTTCAAAAAAATCTCATCTGGAATGCTCAGCAAAGAGATTCCAACTTTTCTCCATGAANAAATAAAATATGAAAAAGAGAAACCAGACAAATTATTAACATATATGATTTTTCGGTAAAAGAGAAACCAGACAAATTATTAACATATATGATTTTTCGGTTTAACAATTTTTTTTCATTTCCAAATTGAATCAGAAAAAAAAATTCAAACATTCATGGCCCAACGGGTGTAGACAAGTGAGCTCGAGTGAGTTCAGTGTTTGTTCGTGTTCGAATCATTTAAAATATCTTTTGTTCAATATAGTCTGGTGTTTGAAATCGCTGGCATATGTTTGTGCTTGGTTCGAATCAAATTTGCATTTTTTCCAATTTATATTTGGCTCGAAATTGCATCAATTTATAGAAAAAATAATAAAATTAATTTTTTATATGAAAATATAGCTTAAAAAGCAATATAAACTTACTATAATAATATTACATAATTAATAATTATTTAATTTGAGACAAATTATGATAAGCATAGTTGAACGAAATTTTTTTTGTTTTCAGCTCACAACTTAACGAATGAATCAAACACAGACTAATTAAAAAGGCGAATGTGAGCTGTTCCTAAACAAAATGTTATTTTNGTTTATTTTTTCAAAAATCAATATTAGACTTATGAGGTCAAATTAATCTTGGTTAAAAAACTAAATTAAATTTGTGGGCTTGTATTCATAATTAAATATGTATTATAGGTTATTTTAAAATTTAACTACTATTTTTAAGGATATTTATTTAATTAAGATTTTTTTTGGTATATAATAAAGTATGGATTAATTTTGTGTAGAAATCTAATTTTATTATTTTAATTTTTTTGGTCAGCCAAAATAAAAATATGATAAGGCACAATTTTTATGGGTATATACAATATCTTTAGAAGATATTTTATGTAAAAAAAAAAAAAACTCATTATTTTGGGAAAGATGCATGCTTTTATAGTTATAGAAGTAGTTAAACTTTCTCAATGACACCTCTTCATCAAGAGAATAATCAAGAGGATACAAAGACTCTTCTCTAAGAAAAAAAGGTTATATTAGATTTAAAAATTAATAACCCAAAATCATTTTCCATTTATGGATCAAGGTATCTTAAGTGAATATGATTATGATTTAGTTACTAACAAATGTTATCAAAATCACGGTTTATCATGTTAAATCATTAAATTTTCTTATATTTTCTTTAATAAATTGAGATGTTCTTAGTCAAAATATTTTTTTGGAATTAGTTCTCAGGAAAAAGATAAGCTGTCAAACACAAGGAAATCAAGAGTACAAATANGCCTACTCATTTCTCCTGATTAGGTATCTTAAGTGAATATGATTATGATTTAGTTACTAACAAATGTTATCAAAATCACGGTTTATCATGTTAAAACATTAAATTTTCTTATATTTTCATTAATAAATTGAGATGTTCTTAGTCAAATATTTTTTTGGAATTAGTTCTCAGGAAAAAGATAAGCTGTCAAACACAAGGAAATCAAGAGTACAAATATTTTATACCTAGTAGATATGATTTTTTTTTATTGGATAAAAGCCATTATATTGGGTTGTTAATGGAAGAGCCAAAACTTTCAATTAAATTCAAATTAATTTTTAATTATTTTTATATAATGTTCTAAAGTAAATTAATTGAAGCAAAATGTAACTAAATTGAAGTCCTTTGTGTAAATTAATTTATTATTGAATATTAAGATGGTTGTGTGCATATAATTTATGCAAATATTAGCATGCCCAAATGAATTTTAGCCTTTGGTTGAATCAAATCCACATGTGTTGTGATAAAAGTGTGATAATTGAATGGTATTTTTTATAAACAATAATTTGATCCAAATAAAGAAATGTTGTTTACCATGATTTATTTTCATTATTTGATTATTGCCTTTGAGAGAACCACTTATAAGTTAACATTTCTATTAAAAACATTAATATTAATATTATACTAAGCATCTTATGATGGGATCAACTACTGATTGAAACTTCATGTGAACATATAGTTTGGTTTGCTTTGTTATTTATTTAGTTGCTATATTTGTTTCTATAATATTACTAAATTTNACATGCCCAAATGAATTTTAGTCTTTGGTTGAATCAAATCCACATGTGTTGTGATAAAAGTGTGATAATTGAATGGTAATTTGTATAAACAATAATTTGATCCAAATAAGGAAATGTTGTTTACCATGATTTATTTTCATTATTTGATTATTACCTTTGAGAGAACCACTTATAAGTTAATATTTCTATTTAAAACATTAATATTGATATTATACTAGGCATCTTATGATGGGATCAACTACTAATTGAAACTTCAGGTGAACATATAGTTTGGTTTGCTTTGTTATTTATTTAGTTGCTATATTTGTTTCTATAATATTACTAAATTTGCTATTATTAATTCCATTTTCATACAAAATGGGACCAACTTTAACAATTGGAAAGACAATACTCAATCATTATTATTTGCACTTAGGAATGAATAACCCACTAACCTTATAGATTAGAATTTCATTGAGGAAAAATGAGACATTGAGAAGTGAGATTGTTCAAATTACATGTCTTATCATCATTAAGAGTGGAATCCATATCACCATTAGTGTTTTTTTTTGTTTGAAAAAACTACTACTGCAAATGATTTACTTAATAAAATCAAAATGCATTTTACTAAAAANTGTTTGAAAAAACTACTACTGCAAATGATTTACTTAATAAAATCAAAATGCATTTTACTAAAAAAATGACAAAGCAAAATAAGCATGTTTTTAACAAGCTTGGTTTCAATGAGGTATAAAGAAAAATAAAATATGAGGGAGTATGTTACGGAGATGTCTCATCTTGCATCAAAACTAAAGGCGTTAAAATTAGAACCCTCTAGGAATTTACTTGCACATTCAGTTTGAATTTTGCATCATACACAAATTATTCAAATTAAGGTTAGTTATAACTACCATAAGAGTAAATAATCCCTAAATAAGTTCATTTCTTNGCAAGCTTGGTTTCAATGAGGTATAAAGAAAAATAAAATATGAGGGAGTATATTACAGAGATGTCTCATCTTGCATCAAAACTAAAGACGTTAAAATTAGAACCATCTAGGAATTTACTTGTACATTCAGTTTGAATTTTGCGTCATGCACAAATTATTCAAATTAAGGTTAGTTATAACTACCATAAGAGTAAATAATCCCTAAATAAGTTCATTTCTTTTAGTGTGGAAAAAATAAGAAATATTGATGCAAGAAAAGATTCAAAGTGCTCACATGGCAAATGATCAAGGAAAATATTCAAAAAAATAAAAAATACAATAAGAAAATTGCAAATTGTCCAAAGGAAAAGCAAAATTAATAAGTACCATTGCTATATATATATATATATATATATATAATGTGCTTGGACACATTAGAAAAGATTATATCAAATGTTATACTTAGAGTGTAAGGAAAAGTACACTTCTTAAATTTCTTTGTTTTAAAATTTATTTTGCTTCAGTTTCTTTACACACAAATACATAAATTCTAGTGGTACTACTTGTATGAGTGAATTTATTTAGAGTTGCTTGAATTGTCAAAAGCTAANGTGTAAGGAAAAGTACACTTCTTAAATTGCTTTGTTTTAAAATTTATTTTGCTTCAGTTTCTTTACACATTAATACATAAATTCTAGTGGTACTACTTGTATGAGTGAATTTATTTAGAGTTGCTTGAATTGTCAAAAGCTAATTGTTGCTGAAATATTAATCCATGTGAGGGATTGAAAAATCAATAAAGGTTGAGACTATAAAAAAACTTATGTTATTATTGAAGATATGACATTATATGAATTTAAAGAGACTTAAGTTGTACCTTCATTTAAACACTATTTATTTTTTGTTTATAAGCAAAAAAATTTAAATATTATTATTTATTTGAAAATGTTTAATTTAGTCTTTATTTGAATTTAAATATTGTTGATTGTGATTCATTATCTTATCACAATAACTAAACACAAAAAAAATTATGTTATATCTCTAAAAAAAATTGAGAAACCTATATTTGATGGAATTCTTAATTCCATTGTATTCATAGATTGTGTTGCTTATATTAAGGGAAGTCAAACATACATAAGACAATTAGATGTAAAATAGAATTTTAGATATCCTAGAATCAATCCACAAAAATATCATTGATGTGAATCCACTCTTACACTAATCTTATTCATTATGTTGAAGCTCAAATCAGTGCACATGAGGACATCACCACACGTAAGGAGAAACTAATTTGATTTAGAAGCAAGGGTAAGAATAACTCTAAGGATGATGATCAAACCTCACAATAAAAGTATTCAAACAGTAGGGGAAATCATGATTTCTCCCCTCGACCCACAAACTAACAACATTAGCCCTGATAAAAAAGGAGCATACACCACTCAACACGTCACATGTCAATATCTTGAAAGACATCAAGGATGATATGTTCTTAGAAGTTATTACCATGTAAAAGGGTATTCAATAGAAATATATTCTTACTCAAATGAAGAAATTGAATGTCTGATACTTCAGGTTCACCTGGGCTGCTACTTACAAGAATGTGATAAGGAGAATCAAAAGAAAATAGTTGGGATTATCGAATAAGAAGTATAACTATAATTTATGGTGTTTGAGTAAATGAGTCTTTGTTTTCATCATAGCATATAAGTTTCTAATTTTATTTCTAGCATTAATTTTCACATTATTTTAAGGAATTTTTGTTCAATGAACTTTCTTTAATATCAATGAAGCTTTATTTATTCTCTCATAAAAGGTTTTGTGTGAAGAAAGACCCTTTGAGGGCTAGTGATAGAGAAGTTCTCCACCCATACCCTTAAAAGTTGAGCTCAAGAGGAGAGTCTTGATGGAAAGATAATAGTGGATACACTACTCACTTGAAAGATCCATTAAAATAAAGGGACAGATAAGACTCTACTCAAATGCCAAAAAAAGATCCCAAAAGGCAAGTTTCAATGGGAAACTAACAGTGAATACTTTCCTCACTAGAAAGAAGACTTGATGGCAAGTGGTAGACAATGTTTCCACCCATATTCCTAAAATAAAAGCTTAGGAGGCAAATATCAATGGTAAGTACCCTTGGAAGAAGAGCCTAAGAAGCATGTCCTAATACAAAGCTAATAATAGACAGGGTCCTCTGTGAGACCAAGTGGTTGACAGGGTCTCCACTCCAAAATTTAAGAAGGAAAATGGCCTTAAAAAGTTTAGTTACATCAAAATTATCAAAAGGCTAAGAACCTTAGAAGATATATGTACAAAAACTTTAAATGGGTGCGAGCTTTATAAGATTTAGGTACATTAAAAATCTTAGAAGACAATGAGTCTCAGAAGATATAGGCACATTGAAATCATAAGAATGCTGTAAGCCTCGGAAGACACATATATGTAAAAAATCTCAAGGAGCTTATAATCCCCATAAAGTTGTACTTACTCAAAAAGTTTGAGAATCTTGAAAGATATGAATTTAATAAATTCTCAATGTTACTAAGCTCCTGCTTGAGGCAATACTCCAGTTAAGGGATATTTGATTCAAGACTTCACTTTTTTTTATCTCTTATTAGGGGGGGCAAGTTGTACTGATTCAACTTTCTTGTATTAGGCAAATAAAAACGTGACAAACTCATTATCATTGTGTACAAATATCACTTCAGCCGATTGAAAAAATACATAAACCAACATGCTGACACACTATCACAAAAGTGCTACGAAAAAGCAATTTATATAGACATAAATTTCTAATCTAATATAATATCTTCCTCAGCATGATCAAAGTCTTTGTGCTCTGATTGATATTAGCCTGTCTCTCCCTCAATCTTCTTGAGTATCCATCTATTCCCGATGTTGCAGGGAGAGAAAAATTGTCATGAAGGATAAGTCACCCTGACACTTTGCTAACTGATTCACCAATGATAACATTTCAATTACATAAGAGATTTTCACATGTTTGTACTTGCCAAGGATGTGGTCGATTCTTGCAAGCTCAATCTTCCACGCCCTAAAAAAATGAGACAACTCTTCTTTAAATGGTATAAACGCCACCTCCTTAAAATTCTAGTACTTCCACTAATTTTTGGAGGGGATAGGATTATCAAGATATCAGCATCACAATAATGTGAAAAATTTCCTCAAAAAAGCATGACATCAACACAAGAAATTTATTCAAGAAAACACAACAGCATCACAAAATATCAACTCCAAAAAGCATCATAGCGACTAGGACACTGAGAGTTCTCCTTTGAAATACACAGCAAAGAGACAGAAGCATCTCCTTTAGAATGAATGGCTAGGATAGTCCAAAAAAGAATAATTCTCTCTAGAATGCACAATATTAAGACTCTAATTTCTTTCAAAAAAATCTCATCTGGAATGCTCAGCAAAGAGATTCCAACTTTTCTCCATGAAGAATCCCCTTTGTAATGTGTGACTTGAAAACTCTATTATTCTCCATGAAGAATCATCTACAAAATGTGCGGTAGGTAGATCCCGATTTTTTCTCCATGAAGAATCCTTTATGGAATGCATGACATAGAGATTCCAACTTTTTCATCACAGAAAATCACATTTGAAATGCACTGCTGAGAAACTCCAAATTTTCGTCATGAAGAATCTCCCAAAAAATACATGGTGGGGAGACTCCAATTTTTCTCAACAAATAATCCCCTTTGAAATGCACGACTATGATATTCCAATGTTTACCCACTAAGAATCCCCCAAAATGGGCGGCCGGAAAACTCTAATTTTTTTTTGGGAAACTCTAATTTTTCCTCCCAAAGAATCCCTTTGGAATGCACAGTTCAGAAATTATATTTTTTTTTGTAAGAAGAATCCCCTTTCGAATGCACAGTTGGGAGTTTGGGAGACCCTCTCTGTAATACATGGCTATGAGACTAATACTTTTTTATCATTTTGGCCTATTCATAATAATAGGCTTAAAAGCGCTAAAAAAAACATCCACAAATGGCCAGAATTTAAGTGTTCCCACAATGGCCCACCAGAACCACACAACTTTGTGTGATCAGACGACACTTACTTGAAATCCATGCTATTTCACACAACGGATTGCAATGCCAGTGAAATCCCTGCACACGCGCCCGAATCATGTGATATGCACTACGTATTGAAGACGCACAAAACGCAAGGGCATCACGCAACCTAGATCACATACTTGACTGCATATGTCCAACGCCTACCACCTATGCCATGGGAAAAAACTTTCATTATAGACAAAGGGCAAGGGGATCAAACTTGGGTCACGGGAGACAGAAGTAGTCTCATGCCAACTGTACTACAATTTTCTCTTTTTGTGTGTGTGTGTGTGTGTGTGTGTGTGTGTGTGTGTGTGTGTGTGTGTGTGTGTGTGTGTGTNCAAAAATGAAATTAATTACATCAACTCTTTCCAAACAGGCATAATTTCTTATTCATTAGCCAGCAGTATTTCCTTAAATAGTTATTTAGTCAAAGTTCAATTATTTATGCAAAAGATCTACAATAGATTAAGAGGACATATTTGTCTTCAATAAAATAAAATAAAATAAATTTATTTATTAAAAAATCAAAGGCTTAATTTTAAGTCAGACAGCATGCCATTAAATTATAATAGCTCTGAATTTAAATTTTGTGCATTAAGAAAATAAAAAAAAAGTNTATATTTATCTTCAATAAAAAAAATAAAATAAAAATTAATTTATTAAAACATCAAAGGCTTAACTTTAAGTCAGACAGCATGCCATCAAATTATAATAGCTCTGAATTTAAATTTTGTGCATTAAAAAAATAAAAAAAAGGTCTAATTGTTAGTAATATAAACAAGCCACAAAGAGCCAATATTGTCTAAAATATCTTTGGTCCAATAAATAAATTTTGGAAAATTTTTTTTTTTNAAAAAAAAGTCTAATTGTTTGTAATATAAACCTAAAATAAATTTTGGAAGATTTTTTTTTTTCCAAAAAATGGAAAGATAAAATTTTAAACATGAAAATCTTAATAATAATATCATTGAATAAAATAATAATAATAATAATAATAGTAATAATAATATATTCAAAAAAATCAATCTAAATCCTTTATTTTTCAAAAATCAATATTAGAGTTATGAGGTCAAATTAGTCTTGGTTAAAAAAACTAAATTAAATGTGTGGGCTTGTATTCATAATTAAATATGTATTATAGGTTATTTTAAAATTTAACTACTATTTTTAAGGATATTTATTTAATTAATATTTTTTTTGGTATATAATAAAATATGGATTAATTTTGTGTAGAAATCTAATTTTATTATTTTAATTTTTTTGGTCAGCTAAAATAAAATTATGATAAGGCACAATTTTTATGGGTATATACAATCTCTTTAGAAGACATTTATTTAAAAAGAAAAAACTCATTATTTTGGGAAAGATGCATAGTTTTACAGTTATAGAATATGTTTCTCTAAAATAGTATTTATAGAACATCTTGTCATCAAGAGAATGTAATCAAGAGAATACAGAGACTCTTCTCTAAGAAAAAAAGGTTATATTAGATTTAAAAATTAATAACCCAAAATCATTTTCCATTTATGGATCAAGGTATGCCTACTCATTTCTCCTGATTAGGTATCTTAAGTGAATATGATTATGATTTAGTTACTAACAAATGTTATCAAAATCACGGTTTATCATGTTAAAACATTAAATTTTCTTATATTTTCATTAATAAATTGAGATGTTCTTAGTCAAATATTTTTTTGGAATTAGTTCTCAGGAAAAAGATAAGCTGTCAAACACAAGGAAATCAAGAGTACAAATATTTTATACCTAGTAGATATGATTTTTTTTTATTGGATAAAAGCCATTATATTGGGTTGTTAATGGAAGAGCCAAAACTTTCAATTAAATTCAAATTAATTTTTAATTATTTTTATATAATGTTCTAAAGTAAATTAATTGAAGCAAAATGTAACTAAATTGAAGTCCTTTGTGTAAATTAATTTATTATTGAATATTAAGATGGTTGTGTGCATATAATTTATGCAAATATTAGCATGCCCAAATGAATTTTAGCNAATTAAACTTTTTGTTATTCTATAATTATGATAAGAATATTCAATATTTATACTCATAAATTGGGTTGTAAATGGATGGCACTTGAGCGAGCTCTAGCTTCGCTTGTGTATGGCTTGGGTTCAAACTAATCATGAACAATGTGTTCGTGTTTCGCTCAATTTATACATTCTTGTTCGTGTTCGTCTCGAAATTGACTCTTTAAATTAATTATAAAAAATAGATGTATGGTGTTGGATTTGAACTTGCACTAGTTATATAGAATAGAAAGCACAATATCACATAACATAACCAGTTGTTATGATTTAAACTTAGATATAAATATATATAATATATCATTACATAAATAATATATAAAATTTTTTTATTTCAATTTAAAACAAGCCGAAACAATCGAACTAAGGCTTGTTTGATTCTGCTATTTTATAATTCGAGCTTAAAATTTGTTATTGTTCAGCTCATTTACTTAACGAATAATTTGAACACTAGCTGTTCCCCAATAATGAGAATAAGTACAATGAGCTTTTTGACAACCCTACTAAGAAGCAGGAGAAGAGACCAATAAAAGAGTCATGCAAGAAAGAATAACATCAATTTATCTATGAGAGCAAAGTATGGAAGAATCCTTTGGTAATTGCTATCCCTAGTGATGGAATAAATGCTTTTTCATTTTTAAGTATTTACTTTCTTATTTTAGCTCTTTTAATTTTATTATATTTTTTTTACTGGACCTGCTCACATTTGTGCTGGAAAACCTCACTTCTATTGTATACTACACTCCTATATTTTCATTATATTACTGAAAAAATTAAGCCATTTTTCATATATTATACATTATATATGAGATTTGATACATCGATAATGTGTGATCCTCACAGTGTAGTAGCCACCCCTTTTATGTTGTTAGCATCACATTGAAGCCTTGTGGCCTTGTTATTTTCTAATGCCTGCCTCAGACCACATGTCACACACACCTTGTCACCTCTTGTATCCTCACTAATGATACCTTATGATATATTTAAGTTTATAACAAGATATACAAAAAAAAAAGTCTAATTCTATAAGATTTTTTAAAAATTATTCAATGGTTATATTTGTCATAATAATCAGTGATTAAGAATATTTCCCAATAAGTAAGTGGAAGGACTGACTTTATTCTAAGTTGCAACTTGTTAAAGTGTGATTACATATGTAAAATNTAAACTTATTCAATGGCTATATTTGTCATAATAATCAGTGATTAAGAATATTTTCCAATAAGTAAGTGGAAGGACTGACTTTATTCTAAGTTGCAACTTGTTAAAGTGTGATTACATATGTAAAATNATTGGATAAAAGCCATTATATTTGGTTGTTAATGGAAGAACCAAAACTTTCAATTAAATTCAAATTAATTTTTAATTATTTTTATATAATGTTCTAAAGTAAATTAATTGAAGCAAAATGTAACTAAATTGAAGTCCTTTGTGTAAATTAATTTATTATTGAATATTAAGATGGTTGTGTGCATATAATTTATGCAAATATTAACATGCCCAAATGAATTTTAGTCTTTGGTTGAATCAAATCCACATGTGTTGTGATAAAAGTGTGATAATTGAATGGTAATTTGTATAAACAATAATTTGATCCAAATAAGGAAATGTTGTTTACCATGATTTATTTTCATTATTTGATTATTACCTTTGAGAGAACCACTTATAAGTTAATATTTCTATTTAAAACATTAATATTGATATTATACTAGGCATCTTATGATGGGATCAACTACTAATTGAAACTTCAGGTGAACATATAGTTTGGTTTGCTTTGTTATTTATTTAGTTGCTATATTTGTTTCTATAATATTACTAATTTTGCTATTATTAATTCCATTTTCATACAAAATGGGACCAACTTTAACAATTGGAAAGACAATACTCAATCATTATTATTTGCACTTAGGAATGAATAACCCACTAACCTTATAGATTAGAATTTCATTGAGGAAAAATGAGACATTGAGAAGTCAGATTGTTCAAATTACATGTCTTATCATCATTAAGAGTGGAATCCATATCACCATTAGTGTTTTTTTTTGTTTGAAAAAACTACTACTGCAAATGATTTACTTAATAAAATCAAAATGCATTTTACTAAAAAAATGACAAAGCAAAATAAGCATGTTTTTAACAAGCTTGGTTTCAATGAGGTATAAAGAAAAATAAAATATGAGGGAGTATGTTACGGAGATGTCTCATCTTGCATCAAAACTAAAGGCGTTAAAATTAGAACCCTCTAGGAATTTACTTGCACATTCAGTTTGAATTTTGCATCATACACAAATTATTCAAATTAAGGTTAGTTATAACTACCATAAGAGTAAATAATCCCTAAATAAGTTCATTTCTTTTAGTGTGGAAAAAATAAGAAATATTGATGCAAGAAAAGATTCAAAGTGCTCACATGGCAAATGATCAAGGAAAATATTCAAAAAAATAAAAAATACAATAAGAAAATTGCAAATTGTCCAAAGGAAAAGCAAAATTAATAAGTACCATTGCTATATATATATATATATATATATATAATGTGCTTGGACACATTAGAAAAGATTATATCAAATGTTATACTTAGAGTGTAAGGAAAAGTACACTTCTTAAATTTCTTTGTTTTAAAATTTATTTTGCTTCAGTTTCTTTACACACAAATACATAAATTCTAGTGGTACTACTTGTATGAGTGAATTTATTTAGAGTTGCTTGAATTGTCAAAAGCTAATTGTTGCTGAAATATTAATCCATGTGAGGGATTGAAAAATCAATAAAGGTTGAGACTATAAAAAAACTTATGTTATTATTGAAGATATGACATTATATGAATTTAAAGAGACTTAAGTTGTACCTTCATTTAAACACTATTTATTTTTTGTTTATAAGCAAAAAAATTTAAATATTATTATTTATTTGAAAATGTTTAATTTAGTCTTTATTTGAATTTAAATATTGTTGATTGTGATTCATTATCTTATCACAATAACTAAACACAAAAAAAATTATGTTATATCTCTAAAAAAAATTGAGAAACCTATATTTGATGGAATTCTTAATTCCATTGTATTCATAGATTGTGTTGCTTATATTAAGGGAAGTCAAACATACATAAGACAATTAGATGTAAAATAGAATTTTAGATATCCTAGAATCAATCCACAAAAATATCATTGATGTGAATCCACTCTTACACTAATCTTATTCATTATGTTGAAGCTCAAATCAGTGCACATGAGGACATCACCACACGTAAGGAGAAACTAATTTGATTTAGAAGCAAGGGTAAGAATAACTCTAAGGATGATGATCAAACCTCACAATAAAAGTATTCAAACAGTAGGGGAAATCATGATTTCTCCCCTCGACCCACAAACTAACAACATTAGCCCTGATAAAAAAGGAGCATACACCACTCAACACGTCACATGTCAATATCTTGAAAGACATCAAGGATGATATGTTCTTAGAAGTTATTACCATGTAAAAGGGTATTCAATAGAAATATATTCTTACTCAAATGAAGAAATTGAATGTCTGATACTTCAGGTTCACCTGGGCTGCTACTTACAAGAATGTGATAAGGAGAATCAAAAGAAAATAGTTGGGATTATCGAATAAGAAGTATAACTATAATTTATGGTGTTTGAGTAAATGAGTCTTTGTTTTCATCATAGCATATAAGTTTCTAATTTTATTTCTAGCATTAATTTTCACATTATTTTAAGGAATTTTTGTTCAATGAACTTTCTTTAATATCAATGAAGCTTTATTTATTCTCTCATAAAAGGTTTTGTGTGAAGAAAGACCCTTTGAGGGCTAGTGATAGAGAAGTTCTCCACCCATACCCTTAAAAGTTGAGCTCAAGAGGAGAGTCTTGATGGAAAGATAATAGTGGATACACTACTCACTTGAAAGATCCATTAAAATAAAGGGACAGATAAGACTCTACTCAAATGCCAAAAAAAGATCCCAAAAGGCAAGTTTCAATGGGAAACTAACAGTGAATACTTTCCTCACTAGAAAGAAGACTTGATGGCAAGTGGTAGACAATGTTTCCACCCATATTCCTAAAATAAAAGCTTAGGAGGCAAATATCAATGGTAAGTACCCTTGGAAGAAGAGCCTAAGAAGCATGTCCTAATACAAAGCTAATAATAGACAGGGTCCTCTGTGAGACCAAGTGGTTGACAGGGTCTCCACTCCAAAATTTAAGAAGGAAAATGGCCTTAAAAAGTTTAGTTACATCAAAATTATCAAAAGGCTAAGAACCTTAGAAGATATATGTACAAAAACTTTAAATGGGTGCGAGCTTTATAAGATTTAGGTACATTAAAAATCTTAGAAGACAATGAGTCTCAGAAGATATAGGCACATTGAAATCATAAGAATGCTGTAAGCCTCGGAAGACACATATATGTAAAAAATCTCAAGGAGCTTATAATCCCCATAAAGTTGTACTTACTCAAAAAGTTTGAGAATCTTGAAAGATATGAATTTAATAAATTCTCAATGTTACTAAGCTCCTGCTTGAGGCAATACTCCAGTTAAGGGATATTTGATTCAAGACTTCACTTTTTTTTATCTCTTATTAGGGGGGGCAAGTTGTACTGATTCAACTTTCTTGTATTAGGCAAATAAAAACGTGACAAACTCATTATCATTGTGTACAAATATCACTTCAGCCGATTGAAAAAATACATAAACCAACATGCTGACACACTATCACAAAAGTGCTACGAAAAAGCAATTTATATAGACATAAATTTCTAATCTAATATAATATCTTCCTCAGCATGATCAAAGTCTTTGTGCTCTGATTGATATTAGCCTGTCTCTCCCTCAATCTTCTTGAGTATCCATCTATTCCCGATGTTGCAGGGAGAGAAAAATTGTCATGAAGGATAAGTCACCCTGACACTTTGCTAACTGATTCACCAATGATAACATTTCAATTACATAAGAGATTTTCACATGTTTGTACTTGCCAAGGATGTGGTCGATTCTTGCAAGCTCAATCTTCCACGCCCTAAAAAAATGAGACAACTCTTCTTTAAATGGTATAAACGCCACCTCCTTAAAATTCTAGTACTTCCACTAATTTTTGGAGGGGATAGGATTATCAAGATATCAGCATCACAATAATGTGAAAAATTTCCTCAAAAAAGCATGACATCAACACAAGAAATTTATTCAAGAAAACACAACAGCATCACAAAATATCAACTCCAAAAAGCATCATAGCGACTAGGACACTGAGAGTTCTCCTTTGAAATACACAGCAAAGAGACAGAAGCATCTCCTTTAGAATGAATGGCTAGGATAGTCCAAAAAAGAATAATTCTCTCTAGAATGCACAATATTAAGACTCTAATTTCTTTCAAAAAAATCTCATCTGGAATGCTCAGCAAAGAGATTCCAACTTTTCTCCATGAAGAATCCCCCTTGTAATGTGTGACTTGAAAACTCTATTATTCTCCATGAAGAATCATCTACAAAATGTGCGGTAGGTAGATCCCGATTTTTCTCCTTAAGGAATCCTTTATGGAATGCATGACATAGAGATTCCAATTTTTTCATCACAGAAAATCACATTTGAAATGCACTGCTGAGAAACTCCAAATTTTATTCATGAAGAATCTTCCAAAAATTGCATGCTGGGGAGATTCCAATTTTTCTCAACAAATAATCCCCTTTGAAATGCACGACTATGATATTCCAATGTTTATTCACTAAGAATCCCCCAAAATGGGTGGTCGGGAAACTCTAATTTTTCTTAATGAATAATCCCCACAGGAATGCATGTTTGGGAAACTCTATTTTTATCTCCCAAAGAATCCCCTTGGAATGCACAGTTCATAAATTCTATTTTTTTTGTAAGAAGAATCCCCTTTCGAATGCACGGTTGGGAGTTTGGGAGACCCTTTCTATAATACATGGCTATGAGACTAATTCTTTTTTATCATTTTGGCCTATTCATAATAATAGGCTTAAAAGCAATAAAAAAAACATCCAAAAAATGGCCAGAATCTAAGTGTTCCCACAATGGCCCACTAGAACCACACAACTTTGTGTGATCGGACGACACTTACACGCAATCCATGCTATTTCACACAACGGATTGCAATGCTAGTGAAATCCATGCACACGTGCCCGAATCATGTGATCTGCACTGCGTATTTAGGACGCACACAACGCAAGGGCATCACGCAACCTAGACCACATACCCGATTGCATAAGTACAACGCCTACCACCTATGCCATGGCAAAAAACTTCCATTATATACAAAGGGCAAGGGGATCAAACTTAGGTCACGGGGAGACAAAAGTAGTCTCATGCCAACCGTACTACAATTTTCTCTTTGTGTGTGTGTGTGTGTGTGTGCGCGCGCGCGCGCGCGTGTGTGTATATATATATATATATATNCTTCTCAACTTTAATAATTTATGAAAAAATTTTATCAAATAACTTTAATTCATAAGAAAGCATAGGCAGAACAAAACAATGTCAACAAGGCTTCAGACATTAATATTTATTTACAAATTTATTTAAAATAACAATGGACAGAAAAAATTTTATTCACACATTACTTTATAATTTTAAATTAGATGAAATGTGAGTTCAAAGATTTTTTTCTTAATGTGTGACATGATGACCATTAGTTAAAAAGCTTACAGCCTCACAACCATCACTCATAACTTAAAAAAAATGGTTAAGGTTGAACAAATTATGTGGTTGGATAAAACTTTTGCCAAATGTTTTAAAAAAATAGAAGAGTAATTAAATTTTGAGNGCTTACAGCCTCACAACCATCACTCATAACTTAAAAAAAATGGTTTTAAACTTAAAAAAAGAACAAATTATGTGGTTGGATAAAACTTTTGCCAAATGTTTTAAAAAAATAGAAGAGTAATTAAATTTTGAGAATATTGAACTAGACCCCATTTATATATATATATATATATATATATATATTGATAAAGTATAAGATAACACAAAATACACAAAATTTTTCTTAAAGATCAATTGCTTTTTACCCTCTTAATGGAATAGCCATCAAAAGAAAAAATGAGATTCCAACAAAACTAGAAATTAAACTTTCATCATATTCTCAATCATTTTATTACATTTATTACTAATTAAGAAAAAAAAACTATTAAAACAAGAAATTTAGAGCTTGTTTAGTAGAAGCATAGGTTATTTTATCATGGAATATNTATTAAGTGATAAATTTTATTATAATATATATTTTATTTGTTTGTTAATCATTTTATTAATCAAGGAATTTAAAAACTAATTTATCTCAATCATTTTATTACATTTTATTACATTTATTACTAATTAAGAAAAAAAACTATTAAAACAAGGAATTTAAAGCTTGTTTAGTAGAAGCATAGGTTATTTTATCATGGAATATATATAATTTATTTATTTATTTGTTTGTTAANACTATTAAAACAAGAAATTTAGAGCTTGTTTAGTAGAAGCATAGGTTATTTTATCATGGAATATATATAATTTATTTATTTATTTGTTTGTTAAAATTCTCTTAGTAGCATAAAAGTTGAATTAGATTGTTAAAACCTTCAAAAATTGTTGCTCATGCTTCTCATCTTTCAAAATTTATGAAGTGATAAATTTTAAATTAGAAAGCTTATGTTTCATGCTATGAACGTGTAATTGTTCATCTTTTACAACGTTTTAAGCCATGCACTTTTAAAATTTGAATTTCTTTAAGTTATAAAACATGCATTTTCTTAATATTCATAAGAAATAGGCTTNAATGCATTTTTTTAAGAATCATAAGAAATAGGCTTATGAAAACGGATTATCTTAAATGTTGTCATTTACTATTAATTATAATGTTTAGGCAAATAATTCATTACCAAAACAGGCTATAACCTTACAAAAATA
This sequence comes from Phalaenopsis hybrid cultivar, assembly GCA_002079205.1. Lineage (NCBI taxonomy): Eukaryota > Viridiplantae > Streptophyta > Magnoliopsida > Asparagales > Orchidaceae > Phalaenopsis > Phalaenopsis hybrid cultivar. The sequence goes on from JXCR01129160.1 coordinate 382,832, forward strand.
TCCATCACAACTTTCACTCACTACATTGATGAGTTTCATTGGAGCTGCTCAGTCTGCAGCTTTTACTTTATTTGTGGAGCACAGAACCTCAGCTTGGAAACTGAAATTTGACATTGATTTATGGAGCACACTATATGGAGTAAGTAAATTGTCAAATAGAATCACAACTTTCAAAAAGATGAAGCTAAATGCAATTTCATTACATGGAATTGTTTGTTCTGGTTTAATAGTCTTCATTCAGTTATGGTGCACAAAGGAAAAAGGACCAGTGTTTGTCACTATGTTCAATCCAATATCAACTATATTAGTGACTATGTTGGCATACTTTGTTTTTGGTGAAAATCTATTTATAGGAAGGTAAATATCCCAAATTTTAGTTGAAGAATGTCAAAGTGAATCTAAGTTTATATTCTTCATTTTCCACTTAGTCTTTTCTTTTTTATTTTTGTTTTAAAGCATAATTGGAGGAGTTATTGTCATTATTGGACTTTACTTGGTGTTGTGGGGGAAAGAANGCCCTGGAGTAAACCCTGAGTACAATATGTAATTACTAAATTATCAATATACAATACCGTGGGGCGTTGCCCCCGCCCCAACCCACATAACGAAACTCCCCCGATTGGACAAATTCTTCCGCTCCGCTCCACTTCATTCCAGCATCTGTCATTCCAGCATCTGTCTCTTATATAATATATGAGCCATACGTAACAAATCTCCACCTTAGCGAATATCCAGCCCCTTAGGAGAAGTATATCATGGAGTTTCTTATACACTGAAAGTGGGTTCGGTCACCATGCTTCTCTAACAACTACAAACATTCAACAAGTACAAGCAATGCAAGAACTTGTTGATAGTAACTGGCTTGATCAACATATCAACTGCATTTTCATCAGTATGAACCTTCTACAATAGTGTCTCACCAGAAGCAATCAATTCTCTGAAATTGTGATACCTGACATCAATGTGCTTTGTTCTCACTTGGTAGACCTGGTTCTTAGCCAGATAAATAACACTTTGACTATCATAAGGCAACTAAACTCCACCTTGCTCAACGTCTAATTCCTTTACTAACCCAGCAAGCCATAAAGCTTCTTTTGCAGCTTCAACTACTGTCATGTACTCTGCTTCAATTGTAAATAATGCCACAATAGACTGAATTGTTGATTTCCAACATATAGACCCTCCACCAAGAGTAAACACATACCCACTTATAGAACTTATGTTATTCAAATAACCTGCATAGTCTGAATCAACGTACCCCACAACTAAAGAATCATTCCACTGATTGCAAAAAATAATTCCATGTATTACAGTACCCTTCAGATACCTGAAATTCCACTTGAATGCTTCCCAATGTCGCCTTCCATGTTTAGACCAGACTTGACTAACATCATGAGCTAAATCAGGATGAGTATATACCATTGCATACATCAAGCAACCAACTGCACTGACATATGAAACATTTGTCATGTCTTCGATTTCTATATCTATCTTAGGACACTGTTCTGAAGAAAACTTAAAATGATTTGCCAATGGAGTGCTCACAGGCTTTGCTTTGCTCATCTCAAACATTTCCAACACTTTCTCAACATAGCCTCATTGGGATAAACATAATCGTCTTGAGTCACTATCTCGATGAATCTTCATTCCAAGAATCTTCTTCGTAGGACCCAAGTCTTTCATGTTAAATTCCCGGCTCAATAAAGCTTTCAAACCACAGACATCATTCATATTCTTTGCAGTAATCAGTATATCATCAACATACAGTAAGAGAAAAAATAATAGAACGATCATCAAGTTTCTTCACATAAACACAACAATCATACTCACATTGCTTGTGTCAATCTGAATCATGTAGGAGTCAAACCGCTTGTACCATTGTCTTGTAGACTGTTTTAACCCATACAACAATTTCTTTAATCTGCAAACCAGATGCTCCTGTCCAGGTTGAGTGAAACCTTTTGGTTGCTCCATGTAAATCTACTCCTCCAAATCACTATGCAAGAAAGCAGTTTTAACATCCATCTGTTCCAAATGCAAATCCAAAATAGATACTAACCCTAATTGAAGTATGTCTGACCACAGAAGAAAAGATTTCATCATAATATATCCCCTTCTGCTGTGAAAATCCCTTTACTACCATTTGAGCCTTGAACTTTCCCCTTCTTTTTTTAATACCACTGGTTTTCTTTTGTACACCCACTTGCACTCAATAGTCTTCTTTCCCTCAGAAAGCTGAACTAGCTCACATGTGTGATTTCTTTGTAAAGACTCCATCTCCTCAACCATTGCACCTATCCATTTCTCTTTCTCCTGGCTAGTGATAGCTCCTTGAAAAGTGGTTGGACCATCAATGCTGATGAGAAGTTCACAAGAGACCAAGTCTTCTTAACCCAATCTGCTAGGATGTCTTATATTGGTGCCTATTTGTTTATCTCTGGCTAGATTATAATTTTGCAGATCATCTGGAATGGATTCATCAGGTGTTGGATTTGAACCTTCAACTCTCTCAATTGTTTCTGGATGTTGTTCTAAATCCATCCGCACTGCATCTGAATTGGACCAATTTGCCGACACCTTATCTTGATTCTGTTGCAACATGGACTATTCATCAAAAATTGCATCTCTACTAATCACAATCTTCTTTGTAATCGGATCCCAAAACTTGTATCCTTTCACACATTTATTGTAGCCTAGAAAGATACACTTCTTGAATTTTGCATCAAATTTTGATCTTTCATCTCCATGTACATGCACATAAGCAGGACAACTAAAAATTTGTAAATGATCGAAGTTAACTAGATTACCTGTCCATACCTCTTCTATAACCTTGCCACCTAACGATGTCAGAGATGATCTATTGATGAGATATCATGTCATATTCACAACATTTGCCCAGAGACTCTTACGAAGCCCTGCATTCAGTCTTAAGCATCTTGCCCTTTCAGTTAAGGACCTGTTCATCCATTCTGTCATACCATTTTGCTGTGGTGTATTGCGCATTGAAATGCATATGAATCCCATGCTCCTCATAGAACTTCTGAAACTGCAAATCTGTGTACTCTGTGTTATTATCAAATCTTAAATACTTGATCTTTCTGCCAGTTTGGTTCTCCACCTCAGCTTTCCACAGCTTGAATTTAGAAAAAACTTTAGATTTCTGCTTCAAGAAATACACCCAAACTTTTCTAGAGAAATCATCAATAAATGTAATAAAATACTAAGATCCTCCTAATGACGATTCTCTGGTAGGGCCCCATACATGAGAATACATATAATCAAAAATCCCTTCAGTTTTGTGCTTTCTAGTCATAAAACTGACTTTAGTCTATTTCTTAAGAACACAAAACTTACAAAGATCAAGCTTAAGATTTTAACATCATGCAACAGGTTTCTTCTATGCAGTTCCGCCATCCCACGTTCACTGGGATGACCTAGACGCATATCTCATAGCTTTGTATTATCATCATCTGAGTCCACAGAATGAACTCCACCTACAACTGTACTCCCAAATAGTTTGTAGATATTACCTACAATTAACTTTCCTTTCATCACAGTTAGTGCACCCTTAACAATTCTATGGTTTTCCTATCCCCATCCACCTAAGGAATAAAATCATTTCTATGTAAAGTGCCCATAGAAATCAAATTCTTCTTCAGATCTGGAATATGCCTGACATTACATAATATTCTAACAGTATCATCATATATTTGAATTTTGACTTCACCAATACCAACAATATTGCAACATCTATCATTAACTAAATAGACTGAGCTAGAATTAGTTGATTGTATTAAGTAAGCCACTCTCTGTTAGTTGTTATGTGATAAGAACATCCTGAATTAAGAATCCATGCATCCATGAACTGAGTTGATGAAGTGAAAGCATATCACCATCACTACAATCTGAATTGTCACTCTACACCACATTTACAAACTTGGATGAAGCATCACTTTTTTTCTGAGTCTGCTTCTTAAGCTTTGGACAATCTCTCTTCGTATGACCCAACTCCTTGCATTTGTAGCAATGAATTGTCTTTTTGCCTTTGAACTTTGATCTGAAATTTTACCTTCCAGAACCCTCATTCTCTTTCTTTCTTCCACGATCCTGATTACCCTTAACATATAAACTGTCGCCATGAGAGCTTTCCCTTGCATTATGCTTCCGCTAGTTGTGAGCCAATAATGTTGCAGTAATCTTATCAATTTTGATAGTTTCTTTTCCATAAATAAGAGTAGTCACCAAGTGTTCATAGGAAGAAGGTAACGAACACAACAAAATCATTGCTAGATCTTCATCCTCAATACTCATATCAAGTCGTGACAAATCTGTGATTATTTGATTGAAGTCATTCACTTGTTGTGCTAGATCAGAGCCTTCTTGCAACTTCAGCCCATACAACTTTTACTTCAGATACAATTTATTCATCATAGATTTGCACATAAATTGAGTTTCCAATTTCTTCCATACATTCTCTGAAGATTTTAGATTCATCACGTGATACATAACCTCATCTATCAGGCATAAACGTATGGTTGATGTCGCTCATTACTGCATTTCTTCCCAATCTTCTTCTTTCATGGTATCTGATTTCGTTGCCCGAAAGGCCTTCAAGATTCCATGTTGCGCCAACAGATCTTTTACCCTTGTTTGCTATAATCTGAAATTACCAGTTCCATCGAACTTTACCACCTTAAATTTTGCACCATAAATTGACATTTGAAATTGATCCTGCAGCAAACTCTTTTACAAATTCATCTGCTAAACAGAAACTTCCTTACTGAAGATCCTTCCTTGTCCTAAAACCTCTCTCTGATACCACTTGTTGAGAAATTAGGGCGAAAAAATAGGAATCGACACAAATCCAGAAGAACACACAAAGATTTAACGAGGTTCGACAAGATGCCTACGTCCTCGGGAGCAGAGCTGCAGCTTTCCTTCAATCTCAGAAAAGAAGTACAAAATATGAGATACTCCATACGGTTACAAACAAGCATATATATTGCCCTGGAGTAAACCCTGAGTACAATATGTAATTACAAAATTACCCTTGTACCGAACCTCGGGCCGTTGCCCCCGCACCCCCAACCCACAAAACGAAACTCCTCTGATTGGACAAATTCTTCCGCTCCGCCCAGCATTTGTCCCTTATATGATATATGAGCCATACCTAACACTAACCCTCCATTGAAAAGGTGCAGATTAAAATGCTTTCATAAACTATANTTACAATTGCTGAGGAAGTAAGTCTTTTAGCAGCAGTATTAAATACTTATATTTTTAAGCACATATAAAGTCGCTATAAAGTTTTTAGCGTCGTTGCCAGGCAGTCAACAAGAATCACAATTACAATAACAGACAAGTTAGGATTATTAGAAAATTTTTACTTGAATTGTTATTTTTTTTCATAGTTTAGTTAATTATTTTACTATGTACTGATTTCAAATTATATGCATAAATTTGGACCTGAAAATCTTATACCCTACAATTCAGATATAGAACGCACTGTTAGAAAAATTAGAAGATTGAGAAGAGAACCTAGAAGTTCTGATACAATGGAAAACAACANGTACTAAACATCTATTGAATGTACATTTTAAAGAACATTTTGAAGAGAAAGAACAATTTGAAGATAGTGATGAAGTTACTTTGGAAAAAATAGAAAATGAAGAATTAGATTATGTTCATGGAAGATTTGAGATGTTGGATATTACAGGAAATTATATTATGTTCAGGAAAGATTTGAGATGCTAGATATTGCAGAAAATACTAATAAGAATCTAGTTCCGTCAATTATAAAACCACCTGAACTTGAGTTGAAAATATTGCCTTGCCACTTAAAGTATGTGTTTCTGGGAGACTCATCTACATTACTAGTGATTGTATCTTTAGCATTAAATGATTTGCAAGAGCAAAGACTGTTAGATACATTGAAAAGATATAAGAAAGTTTTTGATTAGACCTTAGTTGATATTAAGGGAATCAATCCTTTGATCTGTATGCACAGAATTATATTAGATGAACAATATAAACCAAGAGTTGATCCACAAAGGAGATTAAACCCAATGATGAAAGAAGTAGTTAAGATGGAAATTTTGAAATGGTTAGACACTGGAATTATAAAACCTATTTCAGATAGTGCGTGGGTAAGTCCAATTCATTATGTTCCTAAGAAAGGAGGAGTGACAATTGAGACAAAAGAAAATAATGAATTAATACCTATCAGACAAGTTACTAGATGTCGTATTTGCATTGATTATAGAAAATTAAACACTGCCACCAGGAAAGATCACTTCCGTTTACCCTTTTTAGACAAAATAGTAGATAAACTTGCTGGGTACAAATATTTTTATTTTCTAGATGGATATAGTGGTTAGCATCAAATTCCTATTGCTCCTGAGGATCAAGAAAAGAAAATATTTGCTAGTACTTTTGGAACTTTTGCTTTTCGAAGAATGCCTTTTGAAGAATGTATTACACCTGTAACATTCCACAGATGTGTGATGTCCATATTTAGTAAGTTAGTTGATGATGGATTGGAAGTATTTATGGATGATTTCTCTGTATTTGGAACATCATTTGACGCATGCTTAAATTATCTTGAAAAAGTTTTAGAGTTTTGCGAAAGAACTAATTTGGTTCTGAATTGTGAGAAATGTCAATTTATGGTTGCAGGAGAAATTGTGTTAGGGCATAAAATNTGCAAAAATTCAAGTTATATCTAAACTAACACCTCCTACTAATGTAAGAGAATGAGTTTTTTTGGACATGTTGGTTTTTACAGGCGTTTTATTAAAGATTTTTCAAAAATTACTAAAACCCTGCAAAAATTCAAGTTATATCTAAACTAACACCTCCTGCTAATGTAAGAGAGGTTAGGTAGACCCTGCAAAAATTCAAGTTATATCTAAATTAACACCTCCTACTAATGTAAGAGGGGTTAGACAGACCTTCCAAAAATTCAAGTTATATCTAAACTAACACCTCCTACTAATGTAAGAGAGGTTAGGAGTTTTATGGACATGTTGGTTTTTACAGGCGTTATATTAAAGATTTTTCAAAAATTACCAAACCTCTAGATTCAAGTTATATCTAAACTAACACCTCCTACTAATGTAAGAGAAGTTAGGAGTTTTCTTGGATTCAAGTTATATCTAAACTAACACCTCCTACTAATGTAAGAGAAGTTAGAAGTTTTCTTCGACAGACCCTGCAAAAATTCAAGTTATATCTAAACTAACACCTCCTACTAATGTAAGAGACGTTAGGAGTTTTCTTGGACATGTGGATTTTACAGGCGTTTTATTAAAGATATTTCAAAAATTACCAAACCTCTATGCCAACTTTTAGAAAAGGATAGGCATTTTATTAAAGATTTTTAAAAAATTAATAAACCTCTATGCCAACTTTTAGAAAAGGACGAGAAATTTGAATTTACTGAAAGCTGTTTAGAAGCCTTTGAGTTATTAAAGGAAAAATTAATCACAGACCCTATTATAGTTTCACCTAACTGGGAGAAACCATTTNCGAAAAAGAATTAGTGGTCATTGTGTATGTTTTAGATAAATTCAGATCTTATTTAACTGGAGTTAAATGTGTTGTTCATATTGATCACTCTGCGATTAAATATATGACGCAAAAGAAGGATGTTAAACTAAGGTTAATTAGATGGATACTTTTGATGCAAGAATTTGATCATGTGGTTATTGATAGTGTTGATTAGATGGATACTTTTGATGCAAGAATTTGATCTTGTGGTTATTGATAGAAAGGGAAATGATAAAGGAAAAGAAACTGAGCTGATTATATTACAGACAGTTTCCCTGATGAACAACTTTATAATATTAATGAGTGGAAAATATCATGGTAAATTGTTAACTATATTGTAAGTGATATTTTGCCACCTATGCTGACATTGCAACAACAAAGGAAATTCATTCATGACAAATGCATATTTTTGGTATGAACCTTATTTATATAAACAATGTAAGGATCTGATTATGAGGAGATGTGTACCTTATGTAGAAATTGAGCCAATCATTCAAAAATGTCATGATTCTGAAGTTGGAGGACATTTTGGGATTGATAAAACTGCTTATAAAATTTTACAAGCTGGATTTTATTGGCTTACTATCTTTAGAGATGTTTATAGATACATAAAGACTTGTGATCGATGTCAACTAGTAGGCAATATATCTAGAAGAAATGAAATGCCTCTCAATTTCATGCTAGAAGTTGAGATCTTTGCGTTTGGGGATTAGATTTTATGGGACCATTTATTCCTTCATTTGGAAACTTATATATATTAATTACAGTGGACTACGTTTCTAAGTAGATTGAAGCACAAGCTTTACCTCGTTGTGACGCTAAAAGTGTTTCAATATTTTTAATGAAAAATATTTTCACTACATACGAAATGCCTAGAATGATTATCACTAGCAGAGGATCCCATTTTAGAAATAAATATAATCAGAGATTGGCAGAAAAATTTAATATTATTCATCGAATATCTACTGCCTATCATCCTCAAACCAGTGGGTTAGCTGAAGTTTCTAATAAAGAGATTAAATAAATACTTGAAAAGACTTTAAACCCTAGTAGAATAGATTGGTCCACTAGACTAGATACCGCATTATGGGCCTACAAGACTTCTTATAAAAATCCTATTGGAATGACTCCTTACAAACTGATTTTTGGAAAGACTTGACACTTACCGGTAGAATTGGAGCATAAAGCATATTGGGCGATTAAAGAATTCAATTATAACTTGAAAGATGCTGGTAAGAAGAGATTGTTACAATTAAATGAATTGAAAGAATTAAAAAATGAGTCTTATGATAATGACAGAATTTATAAGGAAAAATTAAAGTTATGGCATGATCGGAAGAAGAATTAGAAATTGAATCTTATGATAACGACAGAATTTATAAGGAGAAACTAAAGTTATGGCATGATCGGAAGAGTCTTATGATAACGACAGAATTTATAAGGAGAAACTAAAGTTATGGCATGATCGGAAGATTAACAAAAGAACTTTGAACTAGGATAAGAAGTTTTGCTTTACAATACAAGGCTGAAGTTATTCCCTGAAGAACTTTGAGGACAAGAAGTTTTGCTTTACAATACAAGGCTGAAGTTATTCCCTGGGAAATTGAAGTCTAAGGACAAGAAGTTTTGCTTTACAATACAAGGCTGAAGTTATTCCCTGGGAAATTAAAGTCTCATTGGTTAGGACCCTTTACTGTGACTCACAAGAAGTTTTACTTTACAATACTAAGCTGAAGTTATTTCCTGGGAAATTGAAGTCTCGTTGGTTAGGATCTTTTACTGTGACTCGAGTTTATACTTACGGAGCTGTTGAAATTAAAGATCAGAAGACGGGAAATAGATTTAAAGTAAATGGACACAGATTAAAACCATATTTTGAACTCCGAGATTGAAGATCAGAAAACTGGAAATAGATTTAAAGTAAATGGACACAGATTAAAACCATATTTTGGCTATTGAAATTGAAGATCAGAAAACGGGAAATAGATTTAAAGTCAATGGACATAGATTAAAACCATATTATGAGGGTAAAAGACCAATTAAAGAGGTTTTATAATCAGTCAACTGAAATAATATCTGAATAGGTTGGGCTGACGACGTTAAACCAAGCACTTTATGGGAGGAAACCCTAATCAACCTGAATAACACCTGAATAGGTCGGGCTGACGACGTTAAACCAAGTGCTTTATGGGGTCAACCTAAATAATACCTGAATAGGTCGGGCTGACGACGTTAAACCAAACGCTTTATGGGAGGCAACCCATACTTGAACAGGCCGGGCTGACGACGTTAAACCAAGCGCTTTATGGGAGGCAACCCATATTTATCTTTACTTTTATCACGGATTATTGTAGTTTTTATTTGAAATTATCGTTAGTATGTGATAGTATAAAGCTCTACTACTCTTATTTACCCTTGAAACATCTTAAAAATTGGATCCATAGAGAAAAATTGGAACGCATTNGCTTCATTTGAGAACTTATACATATTAGTTGTAGTAGACTACGTTTCTAGGTGGATTGAAGCACAAACTTTACCTCGTTGTGATGCTAAAAGTGTTTCAAGGTTTTTAATGAAAAATATTTTCACTAGATACGGAATGCCTAGAATGATTATCACTAACGAAGGATCCCATTTTAGAAATAAATACATTCAGAGATTGGCAGAAAAATTTAATATTATTCATAGAATCTCTACTACCTATCATCCTCAAACCAGTGGGTTAGCTGAAGTTTCTAATAGAGAGATTAAACAAATACTTGAGAAGACTGTGAACCCTTGTAGAATATATTGGTCCACTAGACTAGATACCGCATTATGGGCTTACAGGACTACTTATAAAACACCTATGGGAATGACTCCTTACAGACTGATTTTTGGAAAGACTTGTCACTTACCAGTAGAATTAGAGCTTAAAGCATATTAGGCTATTAAAGAATTCAATTATGATTTGAAAGATGCTGGTAAGAAGAGATTGCTACAACTAAATGAATTGGAAGAATTAAGAAATGAATCTTATGATAATGATAGAATTTATAAGCAGAAAGTAAAGTTATAGCATGATCCAAAGATTAACCAGAAGAAATTTGAACCAGGACAAGAAGTTTTTCTTTACGATACCAGGCTGAAGTTATTCCCTGGGAAATTGAAGTCTCAACTGTGACTCAAGTTTATACTTACGAAGTTGTTGAAGTTGAAGATCAGAAGACTGGAAATATATTTAAAGTAAATGGACATATATTAAATCCGTATTTTGAGGGTAAAAGACCAAATTTTAAAGAGGTTTTAATGATCAATCAACCTGAAAACACCTGAATAGGTCGAGTTGACGACGTTAAACCAAGCGCTTTATGGGAGGCAACCCATAATTATCTTTATTTTTATTGTGGATTATAGTAGTTATTATTTAAATTTATTGTTAGTTTATAGTAGTATTAAGCTCTACTACTCTTATTTACCCTTAAATTTGAAATTATCATTAGTTTGTGGTAGTATTGAACTCTACTACTCATATTTATCCTTGAATCCATTTGAAATTATCGTTAGTTTATGGTGGTATTAAGCTCTACTACTCTTATTTACCCTTGAATCATCATAAAAATTGGATCCATAGAGAAAAATTGTAACGCATTCGAGCCAGAGCCAAACTGTACAATTTTTGCGTTGGGCACCGACGGTGCCACCGACGACGGGTTTTCCTCGAGAGTCCAAGCAATTAAATATTGAAGGCTCGCCGATGGCTCCCTCAACCCCACCGACGGTGAGACCGACGAGATGGCGGTTTCTGGAGTTTGAATGACAATTTTTGGCAGTTTTTAGTCGGGAGTTACCCTTTTAAACTCCCAAATTTGATTCCTAAGTTCATATTTCCCCCAAAAATGAAGTGAAACTCCACCAATTTCATTACTATGGCATCTGGTTCCACTGATAATCCCAGAATACGAGTGTTCAATCGACGAAAGTTTATTAGTGCGGAAGCGCGGTGAATCTTCAACAAGGTACTGTCAAAGAAAAGATTGATCAAGGAATGAGGATTCATAAATTGAAGATTGAATAATCCCTATATGGCAATTGAAGAGACAATAGTGTGGCAAAGATGGGAAGTGTTGTACTATACTACCGCCACTGTGGTTGTTCCAGTGGTAAAGGAATTTTATGCAAATTTGCATGGAATCAACCAGGGAGTCGTTTATGTGCGAGGTAGATGGATAACTTTCACTCCTGCATGGATCAATGAATTATACATGATCGAGAACATTCCTGTCTACCACTATTCCAACTTTGTCCCGACAAGAAACTAGATGAAAGAGATTTACCAATATTTAACAAACGAAACTGAAGACTGGGAAATGAGAGAAAACAGGTATGTTAGGATTTTTGCGATACTCCTAAATCTCGTTTTGAAACACTGGCACTTCTTCATTTATGTGAAACTGTTAACAACAATGAAGATCGGTAAAGTTTCTAAAGAAAGTGTTATTATGAATTACTGCATCCAAAGGGGACTGCCGATCAATATTGGATCAATAATTGTGAACTTAGTTTTGGGCCTGATCATTCATCGATCAACTTATGGGCTTGGAAACCCTTCTACAATTTTCTCACTTTGCAGTCAGTTCCAAGTATCCTACAAAAATTGGGAAAAGTTACTTCTACCTTGGAAGCCTTCGGACCCAACTGAGAGATTCCCAGCTTTTGAAGATGAAAATGACATGACTATTATGGAAGATCAAGCATCTCAGAATTCACTGCCAATTTAACCCTTAGTTCTTGACAAGACTCTGGTGATCCTGTGGAGAATTAAGAAATTAGAGAAGGAGGTACAAAATGTCATGAATGCAATTAATAATATCTCTGATTTCTTCGATCATCTAGACTGGAGTATGAAAGAATATTTTTCTCACTCTAGACATTTAGAAGATAGTTTGATACGACTGATGAGAAGGATGAAATTAATAGAAGAGGATTCTACTAAAGAATTTCCATACCGACCCTTCTACGACCTCTTCGTTCATGTGGAATCAATGGGTGATCTCAGAGGAGAATCTAGTACTGAATCTGATGAATAGTATAATTATATTGCTACCTGTCTCTATGTGTGTAATTTGGTTTGAACTTTGCAATTGCTTTGTTTTAGAATTGTGCTTCTAGATCTCCGTATAGTTGAGACTAAGTATAGGATGTTTTGTTTTCAGTATTTTGAGTGTTGTGGCTTGGATTTCGACGCTGAATTAATGTATTGAGGATGAGAAAATACCAAACTTAGGTGTGTTATGTAACCTATATTGTACCCCTTAGAATTTAAATATAAATGTGATGTTTTGTGTTGTGAAAGTTTATTTGTGATTAGTACATCATTTAATCACTTAAAATTATGTCTATAATGATTGAACAAATGTTGTTAAGGCTTGAAATTGATCGAAATCGCAAAAATCTAGAAATTGAACCAAATTAATAGAACCCGCCGACGGTGCCATCGACGCCTCCGGCGGCGGATTTTTCCCGAGAATTATGTTCAAATTTCAATAGAGCGCACTGACGGCGCCAAACATCCCGTCGACGGCGCCAAACACCCCGCCGACGGCGAGCTCGCAAAAGAACACCTTTAACCGTGATTTTGACTAGTCAACCGCCACTATTCACCATGGATTTCTTCCACATTGAGGAGATCCAAAAATTTTGAGAATGTGAGGAAAATATTAGGAAGAAATTCATGAAATTTAGTGTTGAACTCTTATAATTACTTTTGGTAGCCATTATTTTCATATTTGAAGTATATTTTGGTATTTTTCTATAATTGTGATTAGATTAAAATGGCTCCACGACAAAAGAGACAACTTGAGTTTGACGAGTCTTGCTTTATCAATGTGAAGGCTCAAATAAGATTTACTTCAGTATTTGAAGGAAAGAAGTGTATACAAGATCGAGTATTTGAGAGTCCGGGAGGAGAAATTGAACGAGTTATTACTAAGCCGAGGTGGGAAAACTTCTGTTACACCACCAATAAGGTCGCTGCAAATATTGTGAAAGAATTCTATGCCAACGTACTCTATTTTGAAGATGGAATCGTTCAAGTGCGAGGATTTCCTGTTGAATTTAATGCTGCTCGCATAAACACTTTTTACGAAGTCCCAGACTCTTATAGCTGCCATTATGAATCCTTCAGTACTATTGAAGACCCCCTGAATGTTGTGATCAACTTTTTTACTGATGGGAAAGAAACGTGGAAGATTAAGCAATGAGAATTGGTAAATTTTTTTGTTCCATGTTGAATGCCACCTGTAAGATGTGGCACTATTTTATTTCCTCTACTCTGTTACCGACTTATCACCATAGTGAGGTAACTAGAGATAGAGCTATTCTGAATTTCTGTATTCAGAATAATAGAAATATAAATGTGGGGAGAATTATTTTTACGAATATATTAACTACGACAAGGAGTGAAACCAGTGGAGGTCTAGGACATCCTGGCCTTATTTATGCACTTTGCCAACTTTTTGGAGTGGAAGCTGGAGAGAGATGAGGAATGGGTTTACCCTATGAAACCCATTAGTAAAGCTAATTTGATAACTTCAGAATCCCATGAGAAATGGAGAACTGGGAGAAGAAGTCAAGAACCTTCTACTTGTATAGATATCCCCTCAACAAGTTATGACCTTCCACCTTCTAGTTCCCCTACTCTGACTGATTTGATGAATGAGTTGACTTTGCAGCAAAAGAGTATAGAATTAATAAATGAAAGGATTGGAGATTTAGAATGTCGACATGATTATGATAGTAAGTACCTTCAGAGGCATTCAACTTTTGAGGTAGCTTACTACGAAGCTCATGTCCGACACTACAGAGGTGAGCCTGATGTTACTTTTCTTGAGTGCCCCCGATATACTCAGTATCGGCCCAATCCACCTGTTGATGAAGGAGACGAACACATAGTTTGGGATTTTGATATCTGAATGTAATTGATGTACTTGTACTTTTATTTTTGTGATCTTTTGTAATAAAAATGGATGTTTGTTTTCATTTTTATTGTTATGTGGTACTTGGATAATTTTTTATTTTTGTTATAAAGTTAGTGTGGTAGTTAAATTTGCCTGTGTAGTATAATAGATGTTGAGTAGTATTTTGTGAATTGTAATGTAATGTGATTTTTATTTAACTTTTTAATTGTAATTGTTTTGTTTAGTATTGTGGTTGTGTTAGGGAATATTCTGTTTGTTTAATGTTTTAGTTCTGTACTTATTTCAAAATTTCATTACCCAGCAATTTCTCTACTGATTTATATGTGTAGAAAGTTTCTAATGTTATAGACCAGGTGAAGTAGAAATTTTGAGGACTACAAAAATTTTAGAATGAGGAAAATGCCTAAAATACTGAGGTATGATTTATATTTAGAGTTTTACTTTCCACCTATATCATTTTATATTGAAAAATTTAAGTTTGGGGGAGGGAAGAAAAAAGATTAACTATTAGATGTCATCTATCTAATTATTTTCAAAAATTATTTATATGATTTTATGTAGTGAATTTAATTCAGGTAACTATATTTTGTAGCTATTTAAATACTATAGTAGATTTAAAGAAATATTTTTGTAATAAAAATTAATTTTGTAACTTAAGATATTTACTATAAGAGAATAAGACTATAGTTAACTATTTAAAGTAAAAGAAACTATATTTTGTAGTATTAAGAATATGAAAATTCATTTGAGAAGAAAAGATTGGGGCTCAATGACGTAAAAACTATGAAATATTTATAAGGTAAAGGATTACTTTGAGTTTCAAATTTAGGAAAAGAAAAGTGTTGTTCAAAATCATTAAAGGCTATCCATATATAGTAATCCTCACTTGAAAAAGGAAAAAGAAAGGATTGACAACAATCCCTGAAAAGAAATGAAANAAGAAGCTTGAGGATATGCCTAATAAAAAATTGGCTTCACTGGACCTATCTAAAGGGAAAAACTAAATACATTCCTGAACTAATATTTTTGGATTACATCTTTTACTTATAGTGTTCCCATGAAATTCCTATCTTAGGATATCCTAAGTGACTTAATATTGCAACATGTAGTCATTTTTGAAATGAATAGAAGAGTAGAACTCTTAAACTTGATGACTAGATAAATCGTGTAGCTACAGAGTTAAATTAATTACTTGAATGTTTTCTGAAAAATCTCACTATGGTATTTATCTAAATCAAACTTATAGTATTTCTGAATTAGAACTTCACTACAATAGATCATAACTTTTATGTAGTACTAAAATTACTTGAGGACAAGTAATAGTTAGGTTCGGGGGATTTTGACCAAAGAAAAATATGTTGACATTTTCATACCTATTTTACACTATTTTTGATGATATTACACTTTAAAGAAAGATATTTTTTATGTTTTGTTGCAGGAATGACGAATTAGGGTCATTAGAGAAAAAAGATGTAAAAAGGAGCGAATTTGGAGCGAAAAGGACTAAAATGTGAAGAATTGAACTAGGGCGCCGACGGGGAGCCCAACAGCTGACGACGAGCTCGGTGGTTATGTCCAACTAGGCATTGGATGAGGATGAATTTTGGAGGGGTGCTTAGGCAACTCTTGTGAAAGCTCATCCAAAACATTAAAAGAAGATTTTGGTTGAAAATTGGAGAGGTTCTGGATGTTAGAAAGGTCCTGAAGGTTGGAAAGGTTCTATTAGTGTTTGCTAGAGAGTCAAAATTGTGAGGAATTCTTCAAGAGATTGTGAGAGTGGAGGGAAAGTGAGAGATTTCTTCCTCCGTGCCGCTTCGAAGAGGAATTCTGTGTGTTGTAAAGAAAGGAAGAGATTCAAAGGAACTTTGAGGAGCTTTCTTGGGGAGAAATTAGAGATAAGTTTATTTATTGTTTCTAGTTTGTATGACTTTAATTTTATATATGAATTCTGAGTTTTGTTGTGTTTTCCCCATGAGACAGTTTTCTCTATCTTTCTCCTTGTCTTGAGATTTATGAAATGGTGATTTGAATTGGTGAAGCCATGAAAACGTTAAAGAAATTGTGATGATCTTTTCACTTTGATCTTAATTTTTTTTCAATCTGGTCAATAAATTTAATAAAATATGTTGAGTTTTACAACTAAAGTGAAGATAACATCCAAGATTCAGGGAGGTCAAAGCCCTTGGAAGTTGGGTGCAAATAAATAGGGAAATAATTATTGGGCAAAGAATTGGAGATTTTAGAGTGACAGACTAAAATCCCCAATTCGGTCCTATCGTTTTTATCGGGTGTAAAATTGGAGATTTTAGAGTGATAGACTAAAATCCCCAATTCGGTCCTATCGTTTGGGTGTCAAGATTCAGGGAGGTCAAAGCCCTTGGAAGTTGGGTGCAAATAAATAGGGAAATAAAATTAATCAGGTGGACTAAAATCCCCAATTCGGTCCTATCGTTTGGGTTGAAGAATTGGAGATTTTAGAGTGACAGACTAAAATCCTTAATTCGGTCCTATCGTTTGGGTGCAACTTGGTGATTGTAGAGTGACAAACTAAAATCCTTAATTCGGTCCTATCATTTGGGTGTTGAAGTGTAGATGTTAGAGGTCAAAGCCCTTGGAAGTTGGGTGCAAATAAATAGGGAAATAATATTATCGGGCATAAAGATCAAAGCCCTTGGAAGTTGGGTGCAAATAAATAGGGAAATATTATTATCGGGCATAGAATTGTAAAAGCCCTTGGAAGTTGGGTGCAAATAAATAAAGAAATAATATTATCGGGCGTAGAATTGGACCAAGCCCTTGGAAGTTGGGTGCAAATAAATAGAGAAATAATATTATCGGGCGTAGAATTGGAGCTCTTGGAAGTTGGGTGCAAATAAATAGGGAAATAATATTATCGGGCGTAGAATTGGAGATTTTCAAAGCCCTCGGAAGTTGGGTGCAAATAAATAGGGAAATAATATTATCGGGCGTAGAATTGGAGATTTTAGATTAGAAGTTGGGTGCAAATAAATAGGGAAATAAAATTATCAGGCGTAGAATTGGAGATTTTAGAGGAAAGTTGGGTGCAAATAAATAGGGAAATAAAATTATCGGGCGTAGAATTGGAGATTTTAGAGTGAAAAGTTGGGTGCAAATAAATATGGAAAAAAAATTATCGAGCGTAGAATTGGAGATTTTAGAGTGACAGACTAAAATCCCCAATTTGGTGCAAATAAATAGGGAAATAAAAATTATCGAGCGTAGAATTGGAGATTTTAGAGTGGAAAGCTAAAATCCTCAATTTGGTCCTATCATTTGGGTGTTGAAGTGTAGATGTTAGCCCTCAGGCAACTAAAATCTTCCAATTTGGTCCTATCGTTTGGGTACTGAAGTGTAGATGTTAGCCCTCAGGGGAGGGGAACGCAATTCGTTCCAATTGTTTGGTGCTGAAGTGTAGATGTTAGCCCTCAGGTGAGGGGAACGTGGGAGCTCTGAAGTGAGAGCCGGTATCCTCTCAGCCTAGCCGCAGAATCAGTAACTAAGCATAGAATTAGTCAATGTTCTTTATGCCTGGACCACTAGCCGCAAAATCAGTAACCAAGCATAGGATTAGTCAATGTTCTTTATGCCTGGACCAAAGATTAGCCGCAGATTCAGTAAACAAGCGTAGGATTAGTCAATGTTCTTTATGCCAGGACCAAAGGGTAGCCGCAGATTCAGTAGTGTAGATGTTAGCCCTCAGGTGAGGGGAACGTGGGAGCTCCGAAGTGATAGCCGGTATCCTCCCAGCCTAGCCACAGATTCAGTAAAAAAGCGTAGGATTAGTCAATGTTCTTTATGCCTGGACCAAAGGGTAAAGAATAAGTATGCTCCAATTTAGCAGGGGAACGTGTGAGCTCCGAAGTGAGAGCCGGTATCCTCCCAGCCTAGCCGCAGAATCAGTAACCAAGCATAGAGATCCGAAGTGAGAGCCGGTATCCTCCCAGCCTAGCCGCAGAATCAGTAACCAAGCATAGGATTCAAAGTGAGAGCCGGTATCCTCCCAGCCTAGCCGCAGATTCAGTAAACAAGCGTAGGATTAGTCCATGTCTGGACCAAAGGGTAAAGAATAGGTATGCTCCTAATTGGCTCAATACAATTTGAACTGATTCACCTTATCCATTCACTATAATTTCTTGACAAGAAGAAGGATGCTTTCTTATATATTGAATATCACATTAAAAACCTCATTAGTATAATTAGTTATTAGATATATTGAATATCACATTAAAAACCTCATTAGTATAATTAGTTATTTAAGAGTTATTAAAAATTTAAATAGTTATTTTGATTGCCTATTAGTGACAGATAAGCAATTTGAATTCCATTGTTGCGATTAAGTATTGCTTTTACTATTAGTGACAGATAAGCAATTTGAATTCCATTGTTGCGATTGAGTATTGCTTTTCTAAAATATTTATTTCAATTGCTTATTAGTGACAGATAAGCAATTTGAATTCCATTGTTGCGATTAAGTATTGCTTTTCTAAAATCATAGTTCATAGTTTTAATATTACTCCCCATGTGATCGATATCTAGGACTCCATTACAGCTCTGTATTACTTGAGCGATATGTATACTTCCGTTGATAAGTGTGACTTTACAATTGTTGAATATTTTATACATCATCTTTATCGAATCTATAACAGTTATTAAGTTTTTGTACAGCTGCTGAGGAATTGAATCTTTTAGCGTCAGTATTAAATACATATATTTTTAAGCATATATAAAGTCGCTGTCAGCAACTAAGGAGAATGTCATTTTGAATGACTGTATTCAAACTAGAAAACCTATTGATATTGGAGAAATCATTGTGAAATTGGTTTTTGGTTTGATTATGAATGGACTTGTAATCATACATGGACATCCATTAAATATTTTCCTACTCTGTAGTCAATCACAAGTACCTTATGAAAGTTGGAAAAAAGTGCTTCTTCCTTGTAAGACAATGGATCTAGAATTCTTTTGCAACTGTATTGGAATGAGAGATGAGAATGATATGAATGTATTGATGGATCAAGCATCCCAGAATTCATAACCAATTCAGCCTTACTTCAGTTCTAATGCACTTTTGAAAATGATCAAGAAGATAAAAAAAAGAGGTGCAGAATCTTATGCATGCACTTGAGAATATTTTTGAAATATTGGATCACTTAGATTGAAGACTTAAAGAATATTTTGAGCATACTAGTCGTATTGAATATGGTTTGGTACGTAAGTTCAAGAAACTAGCTTGGATTGCGGAGGATTCGACTGATGAATTTCCTTATGGACCCTTCTACTACTTATATTTGAACTATCAATCTATGGGAGATGTCCAGGAGGATGAGAGTGAAGAAGATGTTTAAACATGATCTATGCACAAAACGTTTTGTTTAGTACTGCTTGTTTTAGTTATTTATTGTGTTTAATTGCATTTACCTTTATTATTGAACTATGTCCATGTTTTTGTTTGGTATCTTGATATTTAGATTTCATTGTTAAGATGTTTTGGTTTGCTTTAAACACTGAAATAGATGTTTGTTGGCTTGAAAATGTTAGTTTATAATAGCGCGAATTTTATATATAAAAGTGAGTTTTGTGTTGTTTGTGAAAAATTGATGTTAGAGTAATGTTGAATTATGTTTATAAAGGTTCATTTGAGTTAATTAGAGGTAGATGTAAAGTGGTACAGAGCAGATTTTTACAGAAAAGGAAATTTGGAAAAATTAAGGCGTTGGCGCAAGATGCGCTAGATTGGCGCTTGATGCGCCGGTTTAAATAGAGTGAGCGTATGATGCGCTAAATTCCTGAAAATGCCAAATTGTCTAAAAACCACAAAATTACAGAGGAAAACTCCATTTTTTACTTCTTGGGTCATCTTCTACATCTAAACCTTGACCTAGGGCTTCACATTGGGCGTGAAAGAGAAATTTTGGAGGCTAAAAATCGTAGATTTCATCTTCTTTTGGTAAGGGCTTCACTTTAACTTTGAAATTTTTTATTTTCACCAATAATTTTTCCTACATTATGGAAATTCTGAAAGTTGAGATTTTTTATGAAAAATCTTGAAGAAAACTCTTGGTGAAAAGTTTCCTACCAAATAATCTTACTTGAGGAGTTAGATCTTTCATTTTATAATTATTTGTAATTTATTTAGATTTTGGTAGAATTTCAAATATCTCCATGAGTGAAGAGAGGAAATGGAAATGATTTTGATGTGTGAAGAATTGTTAATTTGAAGGCCCAACACACTTATAACACTCAAATAGAATCAAGAAGATTGATCTAGGAATGGGCATTTGCTAACCCTGGTGGCGAGATTGAGATGTTGAATCTTCCCAGAAATTGAGAACGGTTTTGCTACTTCACTAAAGTAATGATTGTGCCAATGACTCAGAAGTTTTATGCCAACTTGAGATTCACTGATGACGATCACATTCTCATGAGAGGTAAGCAAGTTGAATTTACTGCAGCAAGGATCCTTGCTTTTTATGGGTTGAGGAATGTATGTTTTCTTGAATATGTTGCATTTGTGATGACTTGATTCATCACTGGATGAAGTGATTGCCTTTCTAACTAATGGAAATGGAGAATGGAGGATTAAGAAAAATAATACAGTTAACTTCTCCGCTTTCATATTGACTAGTCAGTCAAAGGTATGACACTAATTTATTTCTGCTAGATTCCTACCAACAAATCATCTCGCAGATGTAACAAAGGATGGAGTTGAATTGAACTATTTCATTCATAACTTGAAAGCAATAGATGTTGGTGCGCTTATAGTTCATCATGCACGAAGTATATCTATGAGCTTTACAGCTAGTGGTTTGGTTACCCTGCCCTGATTTTCACTCTTTGTAAGTATTTGGGAGTAGAGTCCCATAAAATTAATGATATGTTACCATTATAAAATCTTATTGGGAAAAAAAATATTCAAATTTTTGAATCATTTGTTGAATCTAGAGGTGGAAGAAGCGTAGACACTATACATCAGCTGCAAGGGCATCTACTTCTCCCCCGGCATCACTATAAAACATGATGGACCAACTCATGATTTAACAAATGGATATAATAATTATTCAGAATTAGATTGGAGAGATTGGAGCGAGAAATGCTTATAATGATGATTATCAATATAGGAGAGTTCAGCATGATATAGCTTTCGAGGATGCTATGATGAGATATCTTAAGGGTGAATACAATGTGGAATTTCCGTCTTGCCCCAGCTTTACCCCATATGCTCCTCTTCATGAATAATAAGAAGAAGAAGAAGAAGAAGAAGAAGAAGAAGAAGAAGAAGAAGAAGAAGAAAAAGATGATGATGATGATGATGAGGAAGGCGATGAAGATTGATATTTTCTTGAGTTACTTTATTTGTTTCATTGTTTGTTTGTTTGTTTGTATGTTGTTTGGATGTTATTTGGTAGGTAGTTGAATTTTAAGTAGTCAAAACTTGTATTTTATGTCGTGCATTTAAAATGGTAAAAGTAGCTATAGATGTTTACTTTTCCTGCATTTTTATTATTTTCATTTTTTTTCTTCCTATTTTTAATTCTCAGCAAATTCTTTAGAACATATTATGTCTCATTTACTACTTTAAAGCCTGTATGTACTTTTAAAGTTAGTACCTGCAGTATACCAGAGCTTAGTTTCATAATTAGAAATCCTCTACAAGTTAGTTTTTATTTTCATGCATTTACTGTTTCCTTCACCATCTAAATTTTATGCTAAAACATTTTTAAAATATTTAAAAATTTAAGTTTGGGGGAAGAAAATTTTCTTTCAAAAAGAAATAAACTAAATATTATTTATCCTTACATAAAAATTGTTTTAACATTAAGTTAACGTGACCTGGGATATTTAAATTAAACTTTAAATGACTATACTTATGTTTATGAATATTATGGTAAATTTAGGTAAAACTTTTTAATAATCAAGGTCAATTCTAAAGTTAAAGATATTTGGTATGATAAGATAAGACTAAGTTTTTCTATTTAAAGTAAAGAAAATTATATTTTTGAAGTATTCAGAATTTTAGAGTTTCATGTAAGAAGAAAATAATCAGACTTTACGAAAATCATAAACTAATATGACTTTATAAAGTGAAGAAAGCTAAGGAGTATTGACTTTAAGAAGAGGAAAGTGAAGTTCAAAACTATTGAAGGCTATTCAGATATAGTAATCCTCCCTTGAAAAAAAAAAAGAAAATAAAAAGAAAGGATTGAAAAGATCCTAAAAGAAATATAGAAAAAAAAAAGAGAGGAAAAGGAAAAGAAAAGAAAAACAAGTGAGGAGAAGCTTGAGGAGAAGCCTAATCAAAAACTGGCTTCACTTGAATCAATTTAAAGAAAAAGGTTTATTACATTTTCTAAACTTGTATTTGATTAGTAGTAGCATTATTAGTAATTTTTTTCCTGAAGTTCTTTTTCATATGAATACTTTAAATACCCTTGATATAACAAATTGTAATTCTTCTTGAAATGAATAGAGATTCAGAAATCATAAAATTGACTACTAAGTAGTCTTGGACATAGAATTTGAATCTAAGTTATTTAAAATTTTTCTTAAATTTTACTATTTTATTTATTGAAGTAAAGTATCGAAGTTATAAGTTAGTCTCTATTCTATGTCATATGCTTTTATGTAGTAAGTGTCATCTGAGGACAGGTAACATTTAATTTCGGTGGATTTTGATAGACCAAAATAATATGTTATTTTAAGTATATATTTTATGCTTTTTGTTGGTGATATTACACTTTAAAGAAGGGTATTTTCTTACTTTTGTTGCAGGTATATCAATTTTAGGCATTTTGAGCAACAGTAGTAACGAAATTTGGAGCCAAAATAATGAAGTTTCGAATTATGGCACATGATGCGCTAAATTGGCGCCAGATGCGTCAGATTGGCACCAAATTTGCAGGATTGGGACCGAATGCTCCAAAACCTAGAACAATGCTATCTTCAGTAAACTGGTGCAAGTTGTGCCAGATTGTGCCAGATGTACCGTTTGACAAAGAGTTGGCGCATGATGCGCTAGATTTGGCGCCAGATGCGTCAGAAATGACTTATTACGGATTAAGTTTCAGACAAATTTTGCACGAATTTTAAAAGCAACTGTTGTTCTAAACACCCCTTGGAGTAATTCAATGCATCTAGACACTTTGTAAGGTTCTTTTATGAAGGGATACGTTTCATGGATCAATGGACATGTCTTTTGAATTCAAAAGAGTTGACTTTTAGATAGAAGATTTAGGGGGAATTTTAAATTTTTTTTTGGAGGGGGGCAGCCTTTGATAAAACAGAGGGAAGTCTATGGCTTAAAGAGAGAAGTTTTGGGCGTGAGGTGTGTGGTCTGAAGGAGAGTTAGAGAGAGAGAGAGATAAAGTCAAGGGCTTGGAGATTTTATTCAATGATTGTAAGAGGAGGGGGAAGGTAAGAGATTTCTTCTTCATTACACTTCTAAGAGAGAATTGAGAGTGCTTTTAAAGAGAGAAAGGCTTTNCGGGAGTAGAGTCCCATAAAATTAAGGATATGTTACCATTATAAAATCTTATTGGGAAGAAAAATATTCAAATTTTTGAATCATTTGTTGAATCTAGAGGTGGAAGAAGCGTAGACACTACACATCAGCTGCAGGGGCATCTACTTCTCCCCCTGCATCACTATAAAACATGATGGACCAACTCATGATTTAACAAATGGTTATAATAAATATTCAGAATTAGATTGGAGAGATTGGAGCGAGAAATGCTTATAATGATGCGAAATTTACAGGATTGGGACCGAATGCTCCAAAACGCAGAACAATGCTATCTTCAGTAAACTGGTGCAAGTTGTGCCAGATTGGTGCCACATGTACCGTTTGACAAAGAGTTGCCACATGATGCGCTAGATTTGGCGCCAGATGCGTCAGAAATGACTTATTACGGATTAAGAACGTTTGAGACAAATTTTGCACAAATTTTAAAAGCAACTGTTGTTCTAAACACCCCTTGGAGTAATTCAATGCATCTAGACACTTTTTAAGGTTCTTTTATGAAGGGATACGTCTCAAGGATCAATGGACATGTCTTTTGAATTCAAAAAAGTTGACTTTTAGATAGAAGACTTAGGGGGAATTTTAAATTTTTTTTTGGAGGGGGGCAGCCTTTGATAAAACAGAGGGAAGTCTATGGCTTAAAGGGAGGAGTTTTGGGCGTGAGGTGTGTGGTGTGAAGCAGAGTTAGAGAGAGAGATAAAGTCAAGGGCTTGGAGATTTTCTTCAATGATTGTAAGAGGAGAGGAAAGGTAAGAGATTTCTTCTTCATTACACTTCTAAGAGAGAATTGAGAGTGCTTTTAAAGAGAGAAAGGCTTTAAGAGAACTTCTAGGAGTTTGCTTGGGAAGGGTTGTGAGATAAGTTGTGTTTTGATTTCATTTATTTTGTAAACTTGTTCTTATATATGAAATATGTGTTTTTTCATATCCTTCTCATGAATTTTGAGTAGTCTTATTTATCCTTCTTCGTACTTTGAGATATGGTTTTGTGAAGAATTGATTTTTTTATATGGTTTTAAATGTTAATAATTTTTAATGATTTGAACTCCAATCTTCATTTATTATTTGATCTGACCAATTGAAATGTTAAAATGTGTTGAGAAATATATGTTCTGAAAGGGATTTGATTTCTACATCATGGGGAGAATCACGTTTGATTTCATGGGAGAGTATTTCATCCATGGAATTGGGTGCAAATAAATAAGGAAATGGACTTTGTTAGATGCAGAATTGGAGATATTAAGGTGACAGATTAAAATCCCCAATTTGGTCTAGTTGATTAGAAACTAATGCGAGATTGTTAGTCCTCGAGGGAGGGAGTAGTGGGAGCTCTAGAGGGACCAAAATCTAGATTAGTCAATGTTCATTAGCACTTGGAAGAGGGTACAGAATAGGATTGCTCCTATTTGTCACAAAATACTTTATATATATATATTTTTTCAAATGGTTCTAATTTATTCATAATCCATATACTCATTTTAAAGGGGAAGGATGCTTCCTTATATATGGACTTTCCGTCACAACATCTTAGTTTTAATTTTCGTAAATTTAGTTTTGAAAGTTTAGCATTTAGATTAGTTAACTTTGTCTTACAACGATATTTTAATTAGCATTCACTTGTTACTTAGTATTCAAACTTCACACTTTACTTTTTGAATTTTTAAAATTGTACGTTACATTATAATATTAAGAACTTATTTACAGGCACTTCCAACTTCCGTGTGTGATTGATATCTAGGACTCCATTAGAGCCCTTTATTACTTGAATGATATGCATACTTGTGTTATTTTTTAAGGAAATTTTGCTGTTTAAAGATTTTTAAAAGACAGATCTAAAGTTATATTGTTGGTATTAATTTGCATATTTGCTATTGTATCTGTCATGTGTATTTTGTAATATTGAAAAATATTTGCAAATCTAACACACTAAATCCACATGCATCAAGCTACATGCCAAAATTTTGGATTAAATTTTTTTCTACCCGACCTATGTTTGGCTGAGAAGTAAACATTAACAACCTTCTTTTATTAGGGCCATCAAAGATTGATAATTAGTAGAAATTTGATTTGAATATTTGGCTCCATCTTGTCTTTTACTATAGTTGCACCTACCCTTGCATGAGATTATTTCTTTTACATTTTCTTTTAAAGTGTAAAGCCACTAATCTACCTAAGTTTCTTGTCTCAACCACTCTTACTAGGTTACTTGCACACCTTTAAACATTTTCTTAGAGGAAAATACCTCACATGATGTAAGAGTGTTCACTTCAATCTCCCATGGAAAATCTAAATTTTTACCAAAGTGAAAGTTCACTTCAAAGTGAAATTCTATATAGGCAATGAAAATTAGATTTCAAAGTGAATTTAGTTATTGAAATTGGATTTCCTATTGGAGGAAATCGTGAATACACTTACATCATATGACTTATTTTATTCTAAGAATATGTATAAAATGTGCAATTAATCTTGTAAATAGTTAGGAAGACAAGAATGCTTAGGTTCTTAATTGGCTTTAAAGTAGGAACAAAATATGAAACAAATATATTCGTGTGAGGGTTGGTATAGCTACAATGGTAAGCAATATGAGAGAGAGGTATCCTAATAGATTTAACTTAAATCCAACCCAACAACAAAGAAACTAAATATTAATTTGAACTCTTTATTAATTCTTAGTTGATTACATTCCATTGTATTCTTTGAAATGCCAAACATCAGTAGAATGTTTAATAATTAAATTTCAAGTGGAATGATGGTTGGCTCGAAAGAAATTTGATTCAAAATTAAATTTTGAGTGATTGTCACTTTTTGAGTTAAATTCTAAGACTCTAAGCACCACATAAAATAAAGATATTATATGCTCTAAGTACATTAGATGTATAACATAAAAATTAATAATTCTAAGTACATAATTCATAGGCCAACCATATGTGCAAAATCAGATCATGGATAGATCCAACTAAATTTTGATCCGATCTTGCTTCGATAAATCCATTTTTTTTAGCCAACTTGAATTGTAAATGAGCCTGCATGAATGCATTATTGGGCTCATGAGTATAAAAGAATTTGAGATCTGTTACTTCAGATTTTGTTTAGGGAGTGACCAATCTTTCATTTGATGGACATGCTAAGGCTTAAGCTATAAATTAAAGACATGCATGAGTAATTAAACTCTGTAATGATAATAAAGAACTAAAGGAATTTATGACCAACAAGAAAATTGGAATCTAAATCAATATGGGTAATGGATGTAGATGAGAGCATAATAAATAGTTTGAGTATAAATTTGTCCTGAAAGAAAATGAAGTTATTGATCAATTAATAATAGAAGATATATCTATAGTTATTCTTGAGAAAGTGGGAAATCTTTCCAATCAAATTAAGCCCAAGCATAGTCAATGTTTCCCATGCACATGTTTAAGCCTGTCAGTGCAGTTATATTCTTGTTTTTTTTTAAAAGGTGTGGTTTTAATTTAATAATATTCATTTGATTTCTAGGAAATTAGAAATTTTAATTTTTAAAAAAGTAATATTTTCTTTTTTAAAAATAAAAGACCAAACTGTTCTCTTATAGACAATAATTTAAATAAACGAGCACGACAGTGCAAGCAATATATCCACCTCAAAGGATAGATACACTACTTGCTGGTGGTGCTCGATTATATAAACTAAAGATTTTATGACATCTGTTTGGTCTGCAGACCTTTTATATAAGTTGATAAGTTTCTCTATCCAATATAAATAATTGGACAAGGTTTATATTACAGGGGTTCTTGAAGCTTCATATCGAGGCAAGCCCCTATAGTAAATTTCATCTTAAATAACTGAAGCCACTTAAGAAAACTCTTGTTTTAGATCAGAAAATTTTGTCTCCAAGAATTCAAAGGGATAGGACTGTTCAATGATCAGACAAAGAGGTGTAAAATGGGATGGGCTCAAATTTGGAATATTTATTTACGAAATCTAAAGAAGAAGAAAACTAGGGGTCATCACAGATTTTGAGGAGTACCTCAATGACTTCTCAAGAAATCGTATAGTTTGGCTTCAATTTCAAAAAATAAAATAACTGAATGTTTCATACTGACAATTTTCTTAGCTAGGGCTTACATTTGTGTGAGACAATTACACAAATAGCCTGGAAGATGTGAGGGTTTAGGTCGTAATGAACGACAACCTCAGAGTCCTAAAATAATTTAGGGCTTATACTGCACAATATGGTTGTGCAAAGGCCTGAAGAAAGGTTGAGGATTTATGTCGTACTAAGCGGACAACCTCGAATTCTTATGGCTTGTTGTTTAATTCTAAGGAAGGAAATTGTTGTTGTAGCTCCTCGTGTTGATGTAGATCCTCTTATTTTTATAGATCCATGTGTTGTTGAAGGCTGCCCAAAATATTAGCTCCAAGCTCCTTGGCAAAGGAGCAGTCCTAAAGTCTAACGGTTTAACAGGAATAAAAGACAAGTTTAAGTTCAAAAATGGGTGTGGTATGGTTAAAGTTGATTAGAGTGACACCAGTTAGTTTCCCACGGTTCCTTCGTTTCGGTATCACTATTTTTTTTTATTATACTTAGCTTAAACAAGTTGTTAGGCTCATTTAAACTAGGGAGATCTCGTTAGCAAACGTGGGTTACCTCATCCGTGGGACTTCCATAAATTCAAAAGGATGTATTATGAAATGTTGTTTTCAAAGGATTTACGGCTACCTTTGAAAGAATTTAATTATGAAAATTGTTTATTAATTTTTGAAAAATTATTTTGTTTTTCAAGTGAAGTAAGGTTTACAACCAAGCAGGCATAATATTTGAAAGCATGAGTAGATTGCAGTAAGTAAAATAATAAAAATTAAATAACACTATAAAAGTGTACCTGTCATCTTCTTGTTGCTCCCGCTGAAAGATTAGAAATTGTAACAGGTATATATAATTTTGAAGGAAATTTAAATAAATCATAAGAGTGGATGAAGGTGTAGTTTCTAAACCCTTTATCGTAACTTGGTGAGTCCCTAAAGGTTTTAATGGATGACTTTCCGAATAAATCATAAGTTCAATTATCCTTTAAAACATCCAAAAGGTTATAAAAGTGTCTAGGGAACAATCCCTAACTATTTTTAATTTCATTTTTGAAGTATTTCGAGTTTATTTAAACTTATTATATTGTTCAATTAATCATCCCAAATTTTAGGATTACTTGCAATGAGTTAATACACTTTATGCTTAGTGAACCTGATATTCCAATTATCCTAAGAATGTGGTACTCAATTAACAAGTTGATATTTTACTTAAAAGGCATGTAGTGTTATGCCCGACTCTATAGATGGGCCTGTAGTGTTTAAAGGTGTTGATTATCAGTTATATTTTCTTTTCTAAACCTCATTAAATAAGTTCAAATATCAAGCTTAGATTTCTACTAAGCCCATAATAATTTCAAAAAGTAAATTTGTAATTACGAAAAATTTAATTCAATTGATATGTATCCTTCTTAAAAGATCATATTATCTTCAATTGTGGGCTTAAAATAAGTGAATTATCTTCTTCCTAGCATAAGCCCATCACTTTAGAATCATTTAAGTTTAATTAACTTCCAAATCATGATAATTACAGAAATCCCAATTTTACCCTTATCAAGAAATGGTGGCAAATTAGTTTCTACCTGTTATCCCATTATGTTTTAAACATCCAAGAGAATTCATCAAGCACAATTACCCATTTTTCCCTTTAGTTAATCTTAAATTTTGATAAAGGCACTAAAATCTAAAATTATTATTTTGCCCATGGCGCTCTCTACTCCATAACTCATCAAGTATAATTCAAATGATTTTGAAATTTATAGAGCACNATTATATTTACTTTTCTAAACCTCATTAAATAAGTTCAAATATCAAGCTTAGATTTCTACTAAGCCCTTAATAATTTCAACAAGTAAATTTATAATTACGAAAAATTTAATTCAATTGATATGCATCCTTCTTAAAAGATCATATTATCTTCAATTGTGGGCTTAAAATAAGTGAATTATCTTCTTCTTAGCCTATGCCCATCACTTTAGAATCATTTAAGTTTAATTAACTTCCAAATCACGATGATTATAGAAATCCCAATTTTACCCTTATCATGAAATGGTGGCAAATTAGTTTCTACCTGTTATCCCATTATGTTTTAAACATCCAAGACAATTCATCAAGCACAATTACCCATTTTTCCCTTTTGTTAATCTTAAATTTTGATAAAGGCACTAAAATCTAAAATTACGGTTTTGCCCATGGCGCTCTCTACTCCATAACTCATCAAGTATAATTCAAATGATTTTGAAATTTATAGAGCACCCCACTCATAAGTCAATAAAAATATCAGAGAAAATATGATTTCTTTCAAAATTTAATTTGATTTTAATAATTATTTATTTAAAATTTTTAAATTTATTTAACTAATAAAAATGAAGATTTTTGGTCATGGGAAAATTTTTGAAGGTTCACATAGGTCAGAGGACCATTTGGACAAAATTTTATAATTATTTTTCAATCTTTGTTTTAATTAATATAATTATTCATTGATTTTAATGATTTAATTAAATAGAAAATATGTTTTAATTACAAAAATTACCTTTTATTTTTTTATTAAATCTTTCTAAATCTCAGAATTGAAAGAAAGAAATTTTTTTCATTTTTGTGATTTTTTAATTTATTTATTATTTTAATGGAAAATTTAGAAAAATATATATTTTAACTTTTGAAAATTTATATTTAACTTATAAAANTTTCATAATTTAATTTCAATTTAATAATTATTTTTTTAAAATTTTTAAATTTATTTAACTAATAAAAATAAAGATTTTTGGTCATAGAAAAATTATTGAAGGTTCACATAGGTCAGAGGACCATTTGGACAAAATTTTATAATTATTTTTCAATCTATGTTTTAATTAATATAATTATTCATTGATTTTAATGATTTAATTAAATAGAAAATATGTTTTAATTACAAAAATTACCTTTATTTTTTTATTAAATCTTTCTAAATCTGAGAATTGAAAGAAAGAAATTTTTTTCATTTTTGTGATTTTTTAATTTCTTTATTATTTTAATGGAAAATTTAGAAAAATATATATTTTAACTTTTGAAAATTTATATTTAACTTATAAAAATTAGGAAACTTATTCTAATGAGTCTGAAGTGATCAGTAAGTAGTTAAGAACATTTTGAATCATTTTTATATTTTTGAAATTTTTAATTATTTTTAATTCAAAAATAGGCTTAAAAATAAAGTATTCATTTAAAAATAATTTTTTATTTTTCTTAAGTGCCCCTAATCACAAGGAACTCAGAAACCAATTTCATAAGTTCCTAATTAGATTTAATTTATTTTAATTACTTTAAAGTCAAAAATGTCATTTTCTTAAAAAATCAAATTTAGTGGTAAAAATTTATCAAATAACTTTCATATCTTTACAATGAGTCAAAAGAATATTATTTAAAGTGTGGAATCATTTTTTTGAATTTTAAGGGTTTATTTAACTATAATAATTTATAGAAATACAAAAATTTAATTTATATTTCTTCAGAAGTCCTCTAATCATAAGGAACCTACCAAAACAAATCTCATAATTTTCTAATTTTTATTTTATTTTATATAATTATTTTAAGTAAAATTATTATCCAAGTTTAGAAATTAGTGTTACATGTGTAGAGAAGCTTCCCGAATTTTGAAAAATCATAAAACATCCCCACAACCATGATAAATAAACCCCGAAAATCTTAAGACATGATGATTATTACACACATTATTAAAATTAAAACATTGTAGAGGCTATTTAATTAATTTAAAATTAGGGACACGAAATAATTTTTATTTTTATTCCACATTAATCTCATCTCTTCACTGAGCAACAATGTATTTTTATTTTAATTTTGTATAGTTTCTAGACAAAGATATGCATTTTTGAAGTTCTGGTATTAAATTAATAAGAAAATCTTGGATTTTTCTACATATCTATATCGCCCGCAGCGTCAAACTACAGAGCATCGAAACCCCACGCGACACTCTCTAATTCAGCACCGCCATCTGACTCAGCGCTGACTCGGCCAACTATTATCATTCCGTACGCTGTTCTGACACCTCCACAGTAGTTGGATCAACACACACGCGAATGGACGACATCTGTTCATCATCCTTGAATAACTTAACCCTAGAACTATTTGACTTCTAGACCTAAGATCTTGCTTGATACTCAACCAAATCAAATACGGTTTGTTCCTACACCTTCATCTACTTGAGATAAAAGCATCTATATTGTTACAATTATATGAAATACAAGTTTCTTTCATAACTGGTGAAACTGAGCTCAAATTTAAGGTTAGTGAGCTATACCTTTAACCAAGAGGGGAGGCCAAGATTGGGTGCTTGTGGAAGCTTTAGTTGAGTTTGACAAACATCCTAGATGTGTCACCAAGCTCTTGTAAATGGTCTAAGTAGGAGTTCGACCAACAGGTAGTGCGGCCTTCGACTAGGAATAGATTAGAGGGCCTAACAGAGAGGGATTTTTATAGGGAACTTCTCCTTAAGCTCTGATGAAGCATAAGGGCACTTCAATTTAAAATCTGGTGGAGTTCTGTGAAGGGACAGAAAAATGACCTAGATTTCAAGTGAGAAGTTGAACTTTGACAGTGGAAATGGAGGGTTGATGTTTGTGGGATTAAACTAAGGAAGACTTGAAGAAGCTTTAGAAGGATTTTGGCAAAGTTTCCCTAAGGAATTGGATTCTCCTCCTACTTTGCCACGAGAAAGGTTCTATTTATAGAGGAAGACATGGCTACGACCAGAGCAAGCTCAGTTGGCTAGCACATCCTCAGATGAAGTTTGCTTGTTGGGAGAACAGTCAGGGGTAACCTTCACAGATGAAGACTTCCTGCTCGGTACCGCCGACCACGACCGTCCACTACATCTGCGTCAACATTGGCAGATTTGTGTTATCCAGAGTTTTAGTAGATCCTGGAGCATCTCTTAACTTGATGAGTCTACGTATTTGTGTTATCCAGAGTTTTAGTGGATCCTGGAGCATCTCTTAACTTGATGAGTCTACGGACGTTAGCATACTTGGACTTCGATGTTCAAGAGCTCATCCCCGATAAGATGATGTTAAGAGGATTCAAACAAAAGGGAGAAAGAGCCCTTGGATCAATTTCATTACTTATGACGATCAAAGAACTCGTAACAACCGTTATATTTCATATCATCAACGCAGAGACCTCTTTTAATGTCTATTGGGTCGACCATGGATTAATGAGCACAATATGGTTCCATCATCCCTACACCAGTGCATTAAATACCGCAAAGATGGTCAAACCTGTAGCCGTTTTAGTGCATGAAGGTTGTATCCATGAAGATGCTGCCTACTACGCGCCTCCAAAGAAGACTGTCTTCTCGCGTGAGAATCACAAAGATGGTCAAGAAAATTGCATCAAGGGAGATCTACAACCATTTTTAGTGCATGAAGTTGGTATCCACGAAGACACTGCCTACTAAGAAAGATGGTCAAGAAAATTGCATCAAGGGAGACCTACAACCATTTTCAGTACATGAAGTTGGTATCCACGAAGATGCTGCCTACTACGGCCTCCAAAGAAGACTGTCTTCTCGCGCGAGATTTTGACAAATAGAAATGAAGATTCAGAGGAATTCTAAAGATGATTATCTTCTCTCACAAAATTTTGACAAACAAAGATAAAGATTCAGAAGGATTGCAAAAAGGAGGTCAGACGAATCTACTTCAACAACCTTCTACCACTCCCTTACAACGAGTTGGTGGAGGTTCTTCTAATCCACGCACCCGAGGTCGAGGCCGGGGACGCGGACGAGGAAAGATCAATTTAATTGTTGAAAGGACTAGGCCAACTATCAACATTGGTGATGAAGACAGTTCTGGAGATGAGGTAATGATCACAAAGCAGAAGAAGCTTCAGTACGAGATATCCCTAGAAGATATAGAGAAGAATGAATATGAAATAATGTATGATCGGATAAACCACTATGTGGATACTATGGCCCTCACTCCGATTCTCCCTCAAAAAGTTGATAGCTTAGAGGTCAACGAAGACCGTAGTGTTGGTTCAAAGCAGATCAAATATTACCGTGCTTCTACCTCTACTGAGCTTGAAAAACATGTAAATTTGGATGTTGATTCTAATGTAATTAATGGAAATGCCTTTTGTTTACTTCTCGCCTTGTGTTCAAAAGTTAATTCAACAGGGACACTTACCAAAACAACTATCTTTTGGTTACTTCTCGCCTTGTGTTCAAAAGTTAATTCAACAGGGACACTTACCAAAACACCTTGTGTTCAGAAGTTAATTTAACAAGGACACTTACCAAAACAAATGCCAAAAGATAAATTTCAACTTCTTAAAAAATTATGGAAAATTAATTCAACAGGTACACTTACCAAAACAAATGCCAAAAGATAAATTTCAACTTTTTGAAAACCTATGGAATGGTACCTGGACACTTACCAAAACAAATGCCAAAAGATAAATTTCAACTTTTTGAAAAATTATAGAATGGTAAAAGGAAACTTACCAAAACAAATGCCAAAAGATAAATTTCAACTTTTTGAAAAACTATGGAATGCTACGAAATTTACCAAAACAAATGCCAAAAGATAAATTTCAACTCTTTGAAAAATTATGGAATACTATACATTTACCAAAACAAATGCCAAAAGATAAATTTCAACACTTTGAAAAATTGTGGAATACTAAATTTACCAAAACAAATGCCAAACGATAAATTTCAAATTTTTGAAAAATTGGGGAATACTAAAAGTCGAACTCCCAATTCAAAAGAAGGTCTCGGTTTTGGTACAGTGGGACCAGTCTATGATTCTGAATTTTGCATGGTTGTTACTAAGGAGTCAGGAGAGGATTGCCTCGATATAAATGATGACTCTGCTGAACAACTAATAGAAGATGCTCCGCCAAAATTTGAGGAAGAAATTAAATCCACTATCGATGAATTGAAAGGGATTAACCTCGGGACTGAAAAACGACCCCGACCTACGTTCATAAGTTTTGTACTTGATAACAAAGAATCTGCAGAACAGGTCAAACTATTAGCAAAATTCAAAAATTGCTTTGCATGGAGCTACGATGAAATGCTAGGGCTGTCAGCAGAGGTTGCAGTCCATAAACTCGGGGTGGACAAGAATGTAACCCCAGTAAAACAAGCCTAAGAGAATGCGCCTCGAAATAGAACAACAAGTCATCGCTGAGGTAAAGAACATGATAGACGCCAACTTTGTTAAAGAGGAGCAATACCCCACGTGGTTAGCCAATATTGTACCTGTTAAAAAGAAAAATGGACAGATCCACGTTTGTGTCGATTTTAGAGATTTGAACAAGGCATGGCCAAAAGACGAGTTTCCACTACCTATACCAGAAATGATGGTGGATATCGCTTCGACACATGATGCCTTCATGGACGGATCGTCGGGATACAACCAAATCAAGATGGCTCCTGAGGATGCATCGCTACATGAGTTCCCACTACCTATACCGGAGATGATGGTGGACATCGCTTCAACACATGAAATTTTCTCTTTCCACTACCTATACCAGAAATGATGGTGGACATCGCTTCGACACATGAAATTTTCTCCTTCATAACAAATTTCTACTCTCCATACCAGAGATGATGGTGGATATCGCTTCAACACATGAAATTTTCTCCTTCATGGACGGAGTCGGGGTATAACCAAATCAAGATGGCTCTCGAGGATGCAGTACTTACAGCTTTCAGAACACCGATTGGATTTCTGCTACACAGTGATGTCGTTCGTTCTAAAGAACGCCGGAGCAACATATCAGTGTGCAATGACAAAGATTTTTGACGACCTCATTCAAAATTAAGTAAAATGCTACGTGGATGATCTGGTCATCAAAAGTAAACGGAAAATAGACCATTTGTACGATTTGAGGATTGTGTTTGAACGATTACGATGATATGACATTAAAATGAATCCCTTAAAGTGCGCTTTCGGCGTCACCTCTGGGAAATTTCTAGGATTCATTGTTCGTCATCGGGGAATCAAGATCGACCTGGATAAGATTAAAACTATCTTGGAGATGCCTCCCCCTAAAACCTTGAAATAGCTACGTTCCTTCCAGGGGAAGTTGGCATATCTAAGACGCTTTATTTCCAATCTCTCAGGTAGGTGTCAGCCTTTCTCTACATTAATGTAAAAGGAAGCCAAATTTATTTGGGAAGAGAAATGCCAGCGGGCCTTTGAGGACATTAAACAATATTTAATGACACCTCCTGTTTTGGCATCCCCTATCCCAGGGAAACCGTTGATACATTATACCGCGACTTTAGATGACTCTCTTGGAGCCCTCTTAGCCCAAGTCAACGAGGAGGAAAAAGAAAATGCTCTCTACTACTTGAGTTGTCGTCTAATACCGACGGAGATAAGGTATCCACCTATTGAGAACCAAAGTCGTTGCCTAATACCGACGGAGATAAGGTATCCACCTATTGAGAAGCATTGTCTGACATTAATTTTACCGCTCAAAAACTTAGACATTACATGCTTTCTCATAAGATCACCCTAATTTCGAAAGTTAATCCATTGAATATTTAATGACCCGACCGACACTCTCCGGACGTTTAGTGAGATGGTCAATGATCTTATTGCAATTTGATATAACTTTTTTACCCCTCTATGCTATCAAGGGCTAGATTTTAGCAGACTTTCTCGCTGTACACCCACTGCCAGCTGAGTCCTCCCTCAACGACGAGTTATCAGACAAGCAGATACTACAGATGGACTTTTCCAGTGCGCAGTGCTGGAAAATGTACTTTGATGTTGCTTCGTTAGCCAGGAAAGACAAAGGATCGGGCACAGTTATACCAGGCAAGGCAAGGATCAATTTGATCTTTATTATGCCAGATGAGGGTATGTTGAGGTTTTCATACCACCTGACAGAGCCATGTACCAACAATGAAGCAGAATATGAAGCTTTAATCACCGGATTGGAGTTGGCGATTTCAATGGATATAACGAACTTTGCCATTTATGGTGACTCTCAACTTGTCATCCAGCAAGCTGCCAGATAATACAGAATTCTATAACCAAGACTAGCAGAATACCATCAGTACACGATGAATCTCCTGGAGTAGGTTCCTGAGGTGACTTTCTACCGGATTCCACAGGGAGATAATGCTCATGCCGACGCTCTAGCAAAACTCGCTAAGGAAATGGCGTGTCCCCCAGAGGATTCCATAGAATTCACGGTGCAAGGAAGATGAGTCTTGTCTCGAAACAACTTCAAAACTCTACACAAACTTGGAAAAGAAGAAATAATAAATACAGTTGCAGACATCAACAAAGATTGTCGTAAGCCATTAATACAATATTTGCATACTGGAAAGCTGCCGGAGGACAAGTCTAAGGCGCACCACATCACAAGAAGGGCCATGTCTTACGCGCTGGTGGGAAATGTTCTCTACAGAAGATCGTTCGACCAAATGTGGCTGCGGTGTTTGAGCGGAGCTGAGGCATAGAATATTGTCAAAGAGGTACATGCCGGATTGTGTGGCGCTCACCAGTCGGGACCAAAAATGAAAATGAAGATCAAAAGACTCGGATATTATTGGCTAGCAATGATGTCCGATTGCATGGATATAGCCAGAAGATGTCAACAATGCCAAGTGCATGGGGTGGTCTTACACCAGTCTCTGAATATGCTACACCCAACTGTTGCCTCGTGGCCATTCGAGTGTTGGGGCACGGACATAATAGGTTTGAGAGACCCTCCATCTTTTAAAGGACAAAGGTTCATACTTGCCACTACAGATTACTTCTCCAAATGGGTAAAGGCAGTACCGTTACGTGAGGTTACGGCTCTGCACGTCCTTCAATTTTTCAAAAGACAAATTGTCTACCGTTTTGGAGTTCCGCGAAGAATAATCTCTGACAATGGGACAGCTTTTCAAAGTATGAAGATCAAAAATTTCGTCAAAAGACATGGGATAGATTGGAGATACTCTACAATTTACTATCCCAGAGTAAATGGTCTGGCTGAAGCTTTCAACAAGACACTGGTACATATTTTGAAGAAAACACTGGATGAAAATAAAAGGGATTGGCATAACAAACTGTTAGAAGCCTTGTGGGCCTACCGGACGACTCTCAGGACTCCCACTCAGTGTACATCTTATATGCTCGTGTACGGGACCGAGGTCGAGCTACCGCTAGAAATCCAGACACCATCTCTCAGAATCGCCGTTGCCAACCAACTCACAAAGGAAGAAAGCGCAAAACTCAGACTTGAAGAACTAGAGAGCCTCGAAGGAAAATGACTGGAAGCACAACAACATTTGGAGCTCTACCAGGCATAGATGGTACAAGCCCGTGACAAATTGGTCCGCCCAAGGACATTCAAAATTGGTGACCTGGTACTCGTGCTCAAGAGACCTATTCTTGCTCGCCAGAAAATAGGTAGAAAATTCAGGCCAACTTGGGAGGGACCGTTTATCGTTCAGAAAGTTTATACAGGGGGAGCCTACGAGTTAGTGGACTTTCGGGGTGAAAGACCCATGTTACCAATAAACGGAAGATACCTGAAAACCCATTACGCAGTCTGATGTTGCATGTCTCCGCTTGCCTCTGCTTGCTTTGAAACTTTGAAACTTTGATTGTTTTAGGGTTATTTATATGGCCATATGTCTATGATCGGGTCCAAATTTTGTAATTAATCTCATATATAATGAAAATTTTTAGAGAATATTTGAGCTTCACACGTTCTCTTTTCTAGTTTTGAATTTAAAAACCCTATTAAATCAAACAAAACTCACACATAAAATGAGTAATCCTTTTCACCAAAACAAACTAAAATTTACTTTAATAAATACTTTATTTTGTTCTTGTTCCTGCCAAACTTTGGCCCACTGACGTTTCTTTCTGTCGTCTGCAGAAAAATTGTCAGGACAGAGGCTGATCCTTGCCTTCCAGGACGGCTGGAACCTCGCACTGAATGAAGAGATGGCACCACAAGGAGGTGTCATAGATTTCAACATAGATTTCAACCAGATTGATATGGACTACGACGATCCTCTAATGGACGTAGTCAGCAATGAAGAAAAGAAGGGACTGCCTTCACTGTTGAGGGTGACCACTCAAGACGATGTGTCACGTAAAGGTAAGAACGTGATAGCGGAACAAGATCCGATGGAGGGGCCCAGCTGATTGCCCTCCAGGATAGCTACTCCAGGAAGGGGCCTAATAGCCGCCCATAGTGAACAACTACCAAATACTCCACTCCGTAGGACACAACACAGAAATGCAAGCTGAAAGAAACAGAGAGCCTTTCTGCGAGAGGAGCGCAAGCGCCAAAGAGACGTGAGCAGTTTTCATACCCCATTCCTGAGGGACATATTTAAGATCCAGATCTGAGAGAGACTTCTGCCAGCCTGCCCACTACAGATGAAGAGTCAGGATTTGTGATAGGATCAGATGTACACTCGGTCCCAGATATCTTGTGCAGAGGTTGCCCAACATGCAACGTTGAGATACCAACTGGGACATCAGTCACGGGCACATTTGTAGAATGCCCGGACTGCAACATCCTACATATACAACATTTCAGTACCTTAGAAGAATACACTTTAAGCACCAACGAGTCTCAAACTCCAGATTTTGTGGCAAATGAACCGTATGTCTCACTGGGGATGGATCAACGCGCACCATGGAGCCCAGGATCATACATCCCATTGAGGCCCGAAGGAAGGAAAGCCCCAGGCAGCTGCCAACTCCCGGTATGGTAGAATACTACAAAATAAGCAAAGTAAACAAAAGAGAATTTAAGTAAGCAAATTTAGTTTGTCAACATATTGGAGGGCCTGGAGCTATATACTAGGGTTTTCTCTGAAACTGATGAAAGAAGCATTTTGGACTGCATCTTCGATTTAAGAGATAGAGGTCGAGCGGGCCTTCTCATGGAGAGAACGTATTCCGAGCCGAAGAAATGGATGTGGGGATAGGGAAGAATCACCATCCAGTGCCGTTGTTGCTATAATTTTACAAACGATATAGAGGGGATTCCACATGGGATCCTCAGATACGACCAAGTGGATCCGTTACCACCGATGATAAAGTGGATGATAAAGAGAATGGTTAAGTGGAATATCCCACCCGGCACTTGCATTCCTAATAGTTGCATCATCAAAATTTATGAAGAAGGTGACTGCATTCCTTCACACATTGACCATCACGACTTTGCGAGGCCTTTCTGCACGGTCTCGTTCATGAGTAAGAGCAATATTTTGTTTGGAAAAGAAATTGATNTTTTATTTTCTACACTTGTTCTTATATATGAAATATGTGTTTTTTCATATCCTTCTCATGAATTCTGAGTAGTCTTATTTATCCTTCTTCCTACGTTGAGATATGGTTTTGTGGAGAATTGATTTTTTTATATGGTTTTAAATGTTAATAATTTTTAATGATTTGAACTCCAATCTTCATTTATTATTTGATCTGACCAATTGAAATGTTAAAATGTGTTGAGAAATATATGTTCTGAAAGGGATTTGATTTCTACATCATGAAGAGAATTACATTTGATTTCATGGCAGAGTGATTCATCCATGGAATTGGGTGCAAATAAATAAGGAAATAGACTTTTTTGGATGCAGAATTTGAGATATTAAGGTGACATATTAAATTCCCCAGTTTGGTCTAGTTGATTAGAAACTAATGCGAGATTGTTAGTCCGCAGGGGAGGGAGTAGTGGGAGCTCTAGAGGGACCAAAACCTAGATTAATCAATGTTCATTAGCACTTGGAAGAGGGTACAGAATAGGCTTGCTCCTATTTGGCACAAAATATTTATATATATATATTTTCAAATAATTCTAATTTATTCATAATCCATATTCTCATTTTAAAGGAGAAGGATGCTTCCTTATATATATAAGGAAGGATGCTTCCTTAGTTTTAATTTTTGTAAATTTAGTTTTGAAAGTTTAGCATTTAGATTAGTTAACTTTATCTTACAACGGTATTTTAATTAACATTCACTTGTTACTTAGTATTCAAACTTTACACTTTACTTTTTGAATTTTTAAAATTATACGTTACATTATAATATTAAGAACTTATTTACAGGCATTTCCAACTTCCTTGTGGGATTGATATCTAGGACTCCATTAGAGCCCTTTATTACTTGAATGATATGCATACTTGTGTTATTTTTAAAGGAGATTTGGCTATTTAAAGATTTTTAAAAGATAAAACTATTTTATTTAAAGTTATATTGTTGGTATTAATTTGCATATTTGCTATTGTATCTGTCATGTGTATTTTGTAATATTGAAAAATATTTGTAAATCTAACACACTAAATCCACATGCATCAAGCTACATGTCAAAATTTTGGATTAAATTTATTTCTACCAGACCTATGTTTGGCTGAGAAGTAAACATTACCAACCTTCTTTTATTAGGGCCATCGAAGATTGATAATTGGTAGAAATTTAATTTGAATATTTGGCTCCATCTTGTCTTTCATTATAGTTGCACCTAACCTTGCATGAGATTATTTCTTTTACATTTTCTTTTAAAGTGTAAAGCCACTAATCTACCTAAGTTTCTTGTCTCAACCACTCTTACTAGATTACTTGCACACCTTTAAACATTTTATTAGAGGAAAATACCTCACATGATGTAAGAGTGTTCACTTCAATATCCCATGGAAAATCTAAATTTTTACCAAAGTGAAAGTTCACTTCAAAGCGAAATTCTATTTAGGCAATGAAAATTAGATTTCAAAGTGAATTTAGTTATTGAAATTGGATTTCCTATTGGAGGAAATCGTGAATACACTTACATCATATGACTTATTTTATTCTAAGAATATGTATAAAATGTGCAATTAATCTTGTAAATAGTTAGGGAGACAAGAATGCTTAGGTTTTTTATTGGCTTTAAAGTAGGAACAAAATATGAAACAAATATATTCGTGCAAGGGTTAGTATAGCTACAATGGTAAG
Organism: Phalaenopsis hybrid cultivar; assembly: GCA_002079205.1. Taxonomy (NCBI): domain Eukaryota; kingdom Viridiplantae; phylum Streptophyta; class Magnoliopsida; order Asparagales; family Orchidaceae; genus Phalaenopsis; species Phalaenopsis hybrid cultivar. The sequence continues at coordinate 424,908 of JXCR01129160.1, forward strand.
CAATATGAGAGAGAGGTATCCTGATAGATTTAACTTAAATCCAACCCAACAACAAAGAAACTAAATATTAATTTGAACTCTTTATTAATTCTTAGTTGATTACATTCCATTGTATTCTTTGAAATGCCAAACACCAGTAGAATGTTTAATAATTCAATTTCAAGTGGAATGATGGTTGGCTCGAAAGAAATTTGATTCAAAATTAAATTTTGAGTAATTGTCACTTTTTGAGCTAAATTCTAAGACTCTAAGCACCACATATAAAACAAAGATATTATATGCTCTAAGTACATTAGATGTATAACATAAAAATTAATAATTCTAAGTACAAAATTCATAGGCCTGCCAAATGTGCAAAATAAATTTGGCTCATGAGTATAAAAGATTTTGTTTAGCCAACCTAAATTTTAACTAAATTTTGATCCGACTAAATTTTGATCCGATCTTGCATCAATAAATTCATTTTTTTTAGCCAACCTAAATTGTAAATGAGCCTGCATGAATGCAATATTTGGCTCATGAGTATAAAAGAATTTGAGATCTATTACTTTAGATTTTGTTTAGGGAGTGACCAATCTTTCATTTAATGGACATGCTAAGGCTTAAGCTATAAAATAAAGACATGCATGAGTAATTAAACTCTGTAATGATAATAAAGAACTAAAGGAATTTATGACCAACAAGAAAATTGGAATCTAAATCAATATGGGTAATGGATGTTGATGAGAGCATAATAAATAGTTTGAGTATAAATTTTACCTGAAAGAAAATGAAGTTATTGATCAATTAATAATAGAAATTATATCTATAGTTATTCTTGAGAAAGTGGGAAATCTTTCCAATCAAATTAAGCCCAAGCATAATCAATGTTTCCCATGCACATGTTTAAGCCTGTCGGCGCAGTTATATTCTTATTTTTTTAAAAGGGGTGTGGTTTTAATTTAATAATATATATTTGATTTCTAGGAAAATTAGGAATTTTAATTTTTAAAAAAGTAATATTTTTTTTAAAAAAATAAAAGACCAAACTGTTCTCTTATAGACAATAATTTAAATAAATGAGCACGACACTGCAAGCAATATATCCACCTCGAAGGATAGAAACACTACTTGCTGGTCGTGCTCGATTATATAAACTAAAGATTTTATGACTTTTGTTTGGTCTGCAAACCTTTTATATAAGTTGATAAGTTTCTCTCTCTAATACAAATAATTGGACAAGATTTATATTACATGGGTTCTTAAAGCTTCCTATAGAGGCAAGCCCCTATAGTAAATTTCATCTGAAATAACCGAAGCCACTTAAGAAAACTCTTGTTTTAGATCAAAAAATTTTTTTCCAAGAATTCAAAGGGATAGGACTTTTCAATGATCAGACAAAGAGGTGTAAAATGGGATGGGCTCAAATTTGTAATATTCATTTATGAAATCTAAAGATGGAGAAAACTAGGGGTCATCATAGATTCTGAGGAGTACCTCAATGACTTCTCAAGAAATCTTATAGTTTGGCTTCAATTTCAAAAAAATAAAATAATTTAATGTTTTATACTGACAATTTTCTTAGCTAGGGCTTACATTTGTGTGAGACGATTACACAAATAGAATGGAAGATGTGAGGGTTTAGGTCTTAATGAACGACAACCTCGGAGTCCTAAAATAATTTAGGGCTTATACTGCACAATATGGTTGTGCAAAGGCCTGAAGATAGGTTGAGGATTTATGTCGTACTAAGCGGACAACCTCAAAGTCCTATGGCTTGTTGTTTAATTCTATGGAAGGAAATTTTAGTTGTAGATCCTCATGTTGCTGTAGATCCTCTTATTTTTATAGATCCATATGTTGTTGAAGGCTGCCCAAAATATTAGCTCCAAGCTCCTTGGCAAAGTAGCAGTCCTAAAGTCTAGGGGTTTAACAGAAAAAATGACAAGTTTAAGTTCAAAAATGAGTGTAATATGGTTAAAGTTGATTAGAGCGACACCAGTTAGTTTCCCACGGTTTCGTCGTTTCGGTATCACTATTTTCTTTTGATTATACTTAGCTTAAACAAGTTGTTAGGCTCATTTAAACTTGGGAGATCTCGTTAACAAACGTGGGTTACCTCATCCGAGGGACTCCCATAAATTTAAAAGGATGTATTATGAAATGTTGTTTTCAAAGGATTTACGGCTACCTTTGAAAGAATTTAATTTTGAAAAATGTTTATTAATTTTTGAAAAATTATTTTGTTTTTCAAGTGAAGTAAGGTTTACAACCAAGCATGCATAATATTTGAAAGCAAGAGTAGATTGCACTAAGTAAAATAATAAAAATTAAATAACACTATAAAAGTGTACCTGTCATCTTCTTGTTGCTCCCGCTGAAAGATTAGAAATTGTAACAGGTATATACAATTTCGAAGGAAATTTAAATAAATCACAAGAGTAGATAAAGGTGTAGTTTCTAAACCCTTTATCATAACTTGGTGAGTCCCTAAGGGTTTTAATGGATGACTTTCCGAATAAAGCATAATAAGTTCAATTATCCTTTAAAACATCCAAAAGGTTATAAAAGTGTCTAGAGAACAATCCCTGACTATTTTTAATTTCATTTTTAAAGTATTTTGAGTTTATTTGAACTTATTATATTGTTCAATTAATCATCCCAAATTTTAGGATTACTTGCAATGAGTTAATACACTTTATGCTNCCCTTTTTATAAAAACTCACCTCCCACGGCCATGGGAGGTGTGCTGAAATTTTCTTAGAGAGGCCTCTCCAAACTTCACATAGAGCTTCCCTAAGATCCCCTCAGTGCATTCCAACCATTTTCCCTCACCCATTCCCATTATTGGAGCTTAATTTTGAGCTTGAATCCCTACCGGAAACCAGGACAGAACCCAATACACCTCCACACTCCACCAAACTTTAATTTCTTGTGCCCACATCTTCACAAGAGTGAAAGAAGCCAAAGCCTCATCAAATCCCCCTTCCACAGAGCCTCTACCATAGCTCTAGACCAACACTTAAAATCGAGCTTGGTCGAATTCATATCTAGGCCTTACACCAAGACCAGGGACTCAATCCCTAGCCTCCTTGGACCCTAACAAAAGTGCCGAGCACCTCTGATCAAAGCCTCCCTTCTCAGAGCAAAATTATAAAACTTCTTCTTCTCCCGAGCTTATTTTGATTCTCCATTTAGTTAAGCTTGATGTCATGACATCTTAGCCATATGGATGTGTTCGTCTCCCTTAGACGAGTCCATAGGATCAAACTCGAAGTGGTTTGGTTGAGTCTAGGCTAAGATCTTAAGGATTTAGTGTGGACGGGTACGGGATCAATCTATTGGGGACAATGATGGGGAGTCGTTCGATCGAGCGTGTATTAAATGGACGAGGGAGATCAAGCCGGACAGCCCTTCGGGACATAAACAGCGGGCCGAGTCAGCAAGCTACGTGGACGGCGGCGTCTAATCAGAGCGTGCCACGCATGCCTTCGGAGCCGTCGTAGGTTGAGGTGGCACACGCGGTTTAAATAGATTAATAAGGCTTTTTCTTATTTATTTAAATACCCTTAACTTAGAAAATTCATAACTTTGTGTAGAAAAATCACAAAAATAAAATAAAAATACCCACTTGCTCAGTGAACAGAGAAGAACAATGTGAAATAAATTTTAAGTCCATTTGATGCATATTTTATTTTCAATTAATTAAACACTATTTGGAATCATTTGATTCTCCATGCATATTAGCACATCACCTTGGCTTGGAATTTTGACATGTTGTAGTCTCTGTGAGGGGAAGTCTTTTCTAATTTTTCCAAAGTGAGAGGAGCTTCCTATATAGCGACCCATATTTTTCAAGTTATTTCACATTGTTTATTTAAGATAATCATGGAAATTAGCATATTGATTATAAAATCCTAAGAAAATTTTGGAAGGTCTACCATGACCAGAGAAACCTTTGAAAATAATTTCATGGGTCAGGTCATTTAAAACATCCTTAAATTTTCCAAATACTAAATCACTCAGAAAAACCTTTGGAAATAATTTTATGGGTCAAGTCATTTAAAATGCACTTAAATTTTGCAAATACCATGAAAATTAGCATATTGATTATAAAATTCTAAGAAAATTTTGGAAGGTCCACCATGACTAGAGAAGAAAATCCTAAAAAAATTTTGGAAGGTCCACCATGACTAGAGAAACCTTTGGAAATAATTTCATTTAAAATATCCTTAAATTTTATAAATACTAAATCACTAAGATAATTAATTTTGGAAATTAAATATTTTCATGGTTCAAGTCATTTAAAATGCCCTTAAATTTTACAAATACTAAATCACTAAGATAATTAATTTTGGAAAATTTAAACATTTAATTAAAATGCACTTAAATTTTACAAACACTAAATCACTAAGATAATTAATTTTGGAAAATATAAACATTTAAATGACGTAATTTTTGATTTGCACTGTGATTTATGATCTACAGAACTTATCATAAAAATTTCAAGATATTTTGAGTTAATTTGACCACTTAAATTGATTTTTAAAGATAAATACCACTCTTGGCATTTAAATGATTTTTAAAAATTAAAATATAACTCAAAAAATTATGAAACTTAGTTTTTTTTAGTTCTCTGTGATTAGAGATATTTTCTAAAAATAAAATTATGTTTAAAATAAAAGCTTGATTTTTGGCCTATTTTAAATATTTAAATAATTAAAAATTCATAAAAATCACAAAAATAATAAAACTCATGGAAATGTTCTAAATTGCTTCCTAATTACTTAGGGACAATTAGAATATTTTTCCTTATTTTCTAAATAAAGATATTGAATTTCAAAGCTTAAAAATAATTTTTGAAAGGCTAAAAAAAAGTTTTTTTACTAAAATAATTCTAATAAATCAAGAAAAAAATCAAAAAAATATTAAATTTTCTCCTTTAAGTTCTCTGACCATAAGGAGATTTTTCTAAAATATAAAACTTAATTTTCACCACCTAAAATATTTTATTTTTATTAAATAGTCCAGAAAACAAAATAATTCTAATAAATCACAGAGAATTCAAAAAATCTTGAAATTTTGTTCAAAGGCTTTTCTAATCTTGGTCTACCTCCAGTAAAAATTTCAAGGGATTAGAATTTACCTTGGTCAAGTTAGGAATTTTCTTTTAAAAATCCTTTTTTTGCATTGAAATAATTATATAAATTAAATTGAATTTTGAAAAATCACATTTTCTCCTCTGATGTCTCAATTGACCCATAAATGAGGTAGGATAAAAATTTCAAAGTTATATGAATTGAATTTGACAAATTATGAAGTGTTAGAGCCTTAGGGGCAAATGTGTAATTTTGCATTGGAATTGAATTTGACAAATTATGAAGTGTTAGAGCCTTAGGGGCAAATGTGTAATTTTAGAAATTTTGCCTTAATGAACATGTTAGGCTTAATTGAAGAAGGGAAAATGGGAACCTCTAATCTTAATCAATTTATTTGATTCTTGAAACACAAGGGGTTAATTGGTAGAAACCAATTTCACTTTCATCATTAAAAAATTAAGATTAATAAATTTCTAAATTATTAAAATTTGGAAGTTTATTAAAATTAAATGATCCTAGACTTAGGGGTATGAATTTTGAACTCAATAATTAATCAATTTAATACCCTTATTTGTATTTTCAAATAAAATTCAAATCATGAATCATGTCCACTTAAAGCTTAACCCTTTTCAAAACTAATTAAGACACTCACTTAGGTCTTAAGGGCTTAGTGGTGACTTAGACTAAATCAAAATTGACTAAAAGAGGATTAGAGAAATAAACATAATTATATCAAACATCCTTGTCACTAAGCCCAATTAGGATTAAAAATTTGGCTAAGTGTTCAAATTACACTAACTTCCCCTTCGCAAGTCCAATTAGGATTAAAATTTGGCTAAGTGTTCAAATTACAATAACTTGCCCCTTTAAGGCGTCCAATTAGGATTAAAAATTTGGCTAAGTGTTCAAATTACACTAACTTGCCCTTTTAAGGGTCTCTAATTAGGATTAAAAATTTGGCTAAGTGTTCCAATTACACTAACTTGCCCCTTTAAGGGTTTTCACCCACATAATTTTCAAATTAAATGATAAGTGATAATTACCTTATTCTTAGGGATAATTGAGACATCAATGTTCATTGAGCATTAAGGGTATTTATAGGATGAATTATTAAGCAACATAATAAGTTTAAAAAGAACTCGGGATTTTCCACCTAGGCAGTGAGAGAGTAGCATGGACCTGCTTCTTTCTCCAGATCTGTTGGACATCTTGGAGATCTACTAAGCAGCGAGAGAGTAGCATGGACCTGCTTCTTTCTCTAGATCTGTTAGACACCTCGGAGATCGACCAAACTTAATATATTTTGCTTAGCAACATCATTCTTAATTAAACTTCTAAGGACTCACCAAGATATGACATAGGGTTAGGAAAATTACAAAGATTTTACCTTTCCTGCTCTTCATACACTCCCTTAACATGCATTTTAAGTTTCAGGTGGTAGAACGAGAAGACTCGCCAGGTATGCTTTTACAGTTTATAGTACCATCTTTCTTCTGCCTTTTCCTTACATGTTTCATGCTTGAATTTACCTACAAAAACTTAAATGCTAACCATAACCATAAACCGAAACCAAAACTAAAATCAACCAAGATAAAATTCACCGCCACAACATTCAAAATGTAAAATAACTCAAAATTTAATCACAAACNAGTTGCATTTAGTGAAGAGTGTAGCACTACAATTCAAAAAAAGCTTCCATAAAAACATAAAGATCCTGGAAGTCTTACAATTCCTTATGCTACTGGCGAAAGATTTTTTGGAAAAACTTTATGTGATTTAGGAGTCAGTATTAATCATATACCATAATCAATTTTCAGAAGGTTGAGCTTAGGAGATTTTCACCTACAACTGTAACTCTTCAGTTAGTTGAACATTCGATTAGCTATACTAAAGGAGTTATATATATTTAACCCTAGTTGAACATTCAATTACCTATACTAAAGAAGATGTTTTGGTAAAAGTTTATAAATTTATCTTTCCTATGGACTTTATTGTAATAAATATGGAGGAAGATAAAGAAATTCCAATCATTTTAGGAAGACAATTCATTGCCATTGGAAGAGCTTTGATAGATGAGCAAAAAGGAGAACTAACTATGAGAGTTAGTGATCAAAAGGTTACATTTTATATTGAAAAATCAATGAGATACTCTGTAAAAGAGCAAGAGATTGAATGCTTCAGCATGGATATTAATGAATATTTAAGCCTTCAGTGTTTCAAAAAGACATTTGAAAGAAAATTTGAAAAGGATTATATGGAATGTAAAAATGAAGATAAATTTCAAGATGAATCTATGGAAGTGAGTAAAGAAGATTTGGATTATGTTCTGGAAAAATTTGAAATGCTAGATCTTACACAAAGTAATAAAAATTTAATTTCATCTATTGAGAAGCCTCCTTAACTAGAACTAAAAATGCTTCCTACACATTTAAAGTATACATTCTTTGGAGATTTATCTACATTTCCTATTATAGTATCCTCTGAATTAACTTATGAGCAAGAACAACAGCTGTTGGAAACTTTAAGAAGATATAAGAAAGACTTTCAATGGGGAATAACTGATATTGAAGGATTCAATCCTGCAATTTGTATGCCTAGAAGTTTATTGGAAGATCAACATGAACCAAGAGCAAATCCTCTAAGGAGATTAAATCCTATGATGAAAAAAGTTGTTAAGAAAGAAATTTTAAAATGGTTAGATGCTGGAATAATATATCTTATTTCAAATAGCGCTTAGGTAAGTCCAATTCACTATGTTCCAAAAAAAGGCGGTGTGACTGTAGTGACCAATGAGAATAATGAATTAATACCAACAAGATAAGTCACTGGATTGTGAATCTGCATAGACTGTAGAAAATTAAATTCTGCCACCAGGAAAGATCATTTTCCCTTACCCTTTTTGGACCAAATACTGGATAGGCTGACTAGGCACATATATTTTTATTTTCTAGATGGATATACAGGTTATCATCAAATACGTATAGCTCAAGAGGATAAGGAGAAAATAAAATTTACTAGTCCTTATGGAACTTTTTTTTTGGCAAATGCCCTTTGGATTATGTAATGCATCTGAAACATTTCAAAGATGTATGATGTCCATTTTCAATGATTTAATTGAAAAAAGGATTGAAGTCTTTATGGACGATTTTTTTGTGTTTGAAACTTCATTTAAAATATGTCTAAATCATTTAGAGAAAGTTCTTAAATGATGTGAGAAGACTAATCTCGTATTGAACTAGTAAAAATATCAAATTATGGTTGCAAGAGGAAATGTGCTTGGGCATGAAATTAAAAAAAAATGACGTGGAAGTAGATCCTACAAAAATTCAGGTTGTATCAAACTTTCTTTGTCTACTAATGTAAGAGGAGTTAGGAGCTTATTAGGACATGTTAGATTTTATAGGTGATATATTAAAGATTTTTAAAAAATTACTAAACCTTTATGCCAACTTCTAGAGAAAGATTTAAAATTTGGTTTCAACTAAGACTACCTCAAAGCATTTGAATGTTTAAAAGAAAAATTGTTCACTGTTCCTATAATTGTTTCACCTGATTAGGAGAAACCTTTTGAATTAATGTGTGATGCTAAGGATTATGCATTTGAAGTTGTATTAAGGCAGAGATATGATAAGATTTTTAAAGTTATATATTATGCTAGTAAGACTCTTAAAGATGCTCAGATTAACTACACCACCATTGAAAGAGAGTTATTAGCCATTGTGTATGCTTTTGATAAGTTTAGGTCAAATTTGATTGGAACTAATGTGTTGTGCATACTAACCACTCGACTATTAAATATTTGATGCAAAATAAGGTATGTGAAACCAAGACTAATTAGATGTGTACTTCTGATGCAAGAGTTCGATTTTGTAATTGTTGATAGGAAATGTATTGATAATCAAACTGCTGATCATCTATCTAGGCTAGAACAGGTAGAAATACTTTACATGAAATAAGAAATTAAGGAAAAGTTTCCTGATGAACAACTTTATGTTGTAAAAGGATGAGAAATACCTTGTTATGCTGATATTATAAATTATATTGTTAGTGATATTTTCCCACATGGATTAACAAAGCAACATGAAAAGAAATTCATTCATGATGCAAAGTCTTATTTTTTGGATGACCCTTATTTATATAAACAATGCTAAGATTTTGCATTGAGACGAGGTGTTCCTTACAAAGAATTTTAGGAAATTATTCAGAACTGTCATGATTTTGAATCTGGAGGACATTTTGGGAATGATAGAAGAGTTCATAAAATTTTGCAATATGGATTTTATTAGACTACTATATTTAAAGGTGTTAATATATATAAAAATATGTGATCAGTGTCAGAGAATAAGTAATATTTTAAGAAGAGATGAAATGCCTCTAAATTTTAATTTGGAAATTAAAATTTTTGATGCATGGGGATTGGATTTTACGAAACCATNCTTAAAAATATTTTTTATTTTTCTTAAGTGCTCCTAATCACAAGGAACTCAGAAAACAAATTCATAAGTTCCTAATTATATTTAATTTATTTTAATTACTTTAAAGTCAAAAATGCCATTTTCTTAAAAAATCAAATTTAGTGGTAAAAATTTATCAAATAACTTTCATATCTTTACAATGAGTCAAAACAAGTATTATTTAAAGTGTGGAATCATTTTTTGATAATTTTTTAAATGTATTCAAATTATTTTTTTTTGAATTTTAAGGGTTTATTTAACTATAATAATTTATACAAATACAAAAATTTAATTTATATTTCTCCAGAAGTCCTCTAATCATAAGGAACATACCAAAACAAATCTCATAATGAGTCAAAACAAGTATTATTTAAAGTGTGGAATCTTTTTTTGATAATTTTTTAAATGTATTCAAATTATTTTTTTTTGAATTTTAAGGGTTTATTTAACTATAATAATTTATACAAATACAAAAATTTAATTTATATTTCTCCAGAAGTCCTCTAATCATAAGGAACATACCAAAACAAATCTCATAATTTTCTAATTTTTATTTTATTTTATAAAATTATTTTAAGTAAAATTATTATCCAAGTTTAGAAATTAGTGTTACATGTGTAAAGAAGCTTCTCGACTTGAAAAATCACAAAACATCCCCACAACCATGATAAATAATCCCCGAAAATCTTAAGACATGATGATTATTACACACATTAATAAAATTAAAACATTGTAGAGGCTATTTCATTAATTAAAAATTAGGGACACCAAATAATGTTTATTTTTATTCCACATTAATCTCATCTCTTCACTGAACAACAATGTATTTTTATTTTATTTTTGTATATTTTCTAGACAAAGATTTGCATTTTTGAAGTTCTGGTATTAAATGAATAAAAAAATCTTGGATTTTTCTACATATCTATATCACCCGCCGCATCAAACTATGGAGCATCGAAACCCCACGCGATGCTATCTAATTCAGCGCCACTGTCTGACTCAGCGCTGACTCGGCCAACTATTATCGTTCCGTACGCTGTTCTGACACCTCCACAGTAGTTGGATCAACACACACGCGAATGGACGACATCTGTTCATCATCCTTGAATAACTTAACCCTAGAACTATTTGACTTCTAGACCTAAGATCTTGCTTGATACTCAACCAAATCAAGTGCGGTTTGTTCCTACACCTTCATCTACTTGAGATAAAAGCATCTATACTGTTACAATTCTATGAAATACAAGTTTCTTTCATAATTGGTGAAACTGAGCTCAAAATTAGGGTTAGTGAGCTATACCTTTAAACAAGAGGGGAGGCCAAGATTGGGTGCTTGTGGAAGGTTTAGTTGAGTTTGACAAACATCCTAGATGTGTCACCAAGCTCTTGTAAATGGTCCAAGTAGGAGTTCAACGAACAAGTAGTGCGGCCTTGGAATAGGAATAGATTAGAGGGCCTAACAGAGAGGGATTTCGATGGGGAACTTCTCTTTAAGCTCTGATGAAGCATAAGGGCACTTCAATTTAAAATCTGGTGGAGTTCTGTGAAGGGACAGAAAAATGACCTAGATTTCAAGTGAGAAATTGGACTTTGACAGTGGAAATGGAGGGTTGATGTTGGATTGAACTAAGGAAGGCTTGAAGAAGCTTTAGAAGGATTTTGGCAAAGTTTCCCTAAGGAATTGGATTCTCCTCCTACTTAGCCATGAGAAAGGTTCTATTTATAGAGGGAGCCATGGCTACAACTAGAGCAAGCCAGGAGGGTAGCGAGGATGTTTATGTGGAGGGTTAAATGACATAAGGGACCAATGGGGTTCATCCGTCTCAGAGAGTCTCAATTTTGGATTGGATCCCTTTTGGGACCTCTCGGGCATGGTATTTTCCGGCAAATAGGCCAGCCTACCGAGGTTGTACTGGTGGTTAGCTGGGTCAAGGGAGCCAAAAGGATTAATTTTGATGGTTTGAGGGCTTGTGAAGGCTGGTAAGAAGAGTTTTTATGGTTTAGCTAAACTTAGGAAGATATCACATAATTTAAGGATCCCTTGGCCCACAACTCAATTCTTGGGTCTTGGGTAATTTGATTGGATTCCTAGGTGGCTAACCTTGGCACGAAAGGATTAAGGTTGGCTAATGCAAAGGATTTGAGTCAACTTGGCTTTTAGGTTCAAAATTAAGGCTTTGGTTTGAACTTGGGTCTAAGTTGGGTTTGGGTTGAGATTTGTGCCAAGTGATTGATCAAATTAAGGAGGATAATAGTCATGAGAAGTTTGAAAAGGAATTGGGTGATTTTTAATTGATTTGGAAGACCAATTTGGTGAGATTAGAGCTTTTGGTCAATTTTGGGCATTTGGGTTGGACTTAGGTTTGAATTGGGCTAGGGTTTAGATATGGTTTAATTGATGGTTCAACATGATCTATTAGATTGTCATGAAGAATTTGGATATCAATTGGGTGGAAATTTTGGAGTTTGAAGGTTCAATTTGATAGATTTGAGGGTTTGACTAAAGTGGGGATTTTGGATTGAGCTTGAAATTAAACTTGAAATTGGGTCCAATTGGGCTTAGATTTAGTTTCAATTGGAATTGGGAATGATGAATTTGAGCTTGGAGTTTAAATTGGGGGAGATTGAAGTCAATTTAGTGGAAATTGGGGACGAATTGAGAGACATGGGCCTTTAAGGGTAATTAGGGGATTTTGGTCAAAAGTGGCCAATTTGGTCAAATTGGGCCCTAAGTGGTTCAAATTGATTTTAAAAAAAAATTTGAGGGATTTTGGAAATTTTTGGAATTTTGGAATTTTTGAGGCATTAAGGGCATCATGGTAATTTTGTGAAATTTGGGGCCAAGGAGGGTCAAAAATGGAATTTGGTAAATTTGGGATTTCTTGAGAATGTTAATCATGAAGTCACCCTATTTGAGCCACAAGACCAAGGGAACTCCCATTTTGGATCCTCCTTGTGCTGGTCTTAGCCAAACACTAGCCTAAAGATAAAGTTTTAGGGGACCATCCACATGAGTTTCCAATATATTAGGAGATCAAGCCAGGTATGTTTGGGTTAGGATTGATGTTGTTAGTGCAAGTGTGTAACGCTAACCAAGGACACACCATTATGTGGAACTTCAAGATGACCAAAAAAGAGTTTAAAATTTCCATTAGTGAGGGTACCATCAATAGTCCTCTAATAATAGTCAACAGAAAAGTCCTATGGCTACAACCTAGGCTTATATGGAAGAAACTAGACCTCTACCAAAGGTGAGGTCAACAAAGCCTTTCCATAAGAAACAAAATAATCTAAGTTGAAGATTACATGCAATAAAAGTGATAACATGTCTTAACTGTGAGGTTGAATCAATTTCATAAATCAAGTTATGCAGAGAAGAAATAATATTTTAAGTTGGTGCAACGAGATAGTCGAATGTAAGGTAAGTTGGACAACTAAGTAAGTTATTCAATTGTTTATTAAGTTGGCCAAAGCATTTCATGAAAACGATGTGAATAGACCTATGCTGGGGAGAAAGTGGTTGAAAAGGTTGAAAATTTTTAGATGCAATGAAGTCTATTAATGTCTAGAAGCTTTTTATGGGTTCTTAAGCTATAACCAAGAAATTGTACTCCCAATTCTTATGTAAGTACATATTTAGCACTTAAACTTCCACTTTTTGCATACATACCACATTACATATCAGAGGGTAAGTTTTAGGGTCCATGATCAAAACATAGAAATCGAGTAGACTTAACTTCAGACAAATGTATTATACAATTTATATCGTCAGAGGTTTCAGCCTAATTACTAGATCTTGATTTCACATGAGAAAGGTGACCCTACGAAATTCAACTCTTGTCCTTCTATGAGCTATGATCTCTCTCCTAAATTTTGCTCAAGTAAATTTGAAGAAATAATCTTTGAGAGAACAAGAAAACTTTACCCAGTCAAGTACATAAAGAGACACTAAATAGTGAGGCCCAAACTTTTTATGATTTACTAAAAGCCACTCAAAAGCCTTTATGGCAAAAATGCACTTCCCATTATGAGTTATATGTAGCTCACAGGATACTAAGAATTAAAATAGTGTTTACTTTAGTTAGTTAACAACTTTAAAGAGAAAGGAAAATTTAGTTCCAAAAGATGTGTACCAGAAAAAGAACTAATCTCAAAGTTAAAGTTCAAAATAAAGACGATTGATTGATGTGTGAATGGTTGCATGTTATTTTATAAGCTCGATGTAGTAGAGACTCAGTGTATATTATATAACCATCCAATATTTAAACTTTCAATTAAAAAAATTAAGAGACAGAAAAAAGTTCAATACAAGCCTCTCTTCTTTCAACCACTTATTTCATGTCATCATAAACTATTTTCTTTGACGCACATTGCTTCACATATTATGTGGCATCACAGAATGCTAGGGTGTATCAAGTCAATTAATCATCCTACAAATGGAGAATCTTTGAAAAGTTTTGATCGTATTTATCATGAGTTTATTGTGAAAGATCACGATGTGAGATTTGGTTTATGCTCTGATAGCTTCTCACTGTACAGTCATACCATGTGACCCTATTCTTTTTATTCAGTGATCATTACCTCAAACATTCTTCCCTTTAAGATGTACCTAACAACACTTTTCTTATCCATGACCTTGATTATTCAAGGTCCTAGTAGTTCTAAAGATAAGATTGATCTATATTTGAAATCATTGATAGATGAGCTGCAAATTTTTTTTGAAAGAATTTTCATGACTTATGATGTTACCATGAAACATAATTTTTCAATGAAAGCAGCTTTAATGTGGCTAATAAGTGATTTTATAGAATATGGAATGGGTGGAGCACTGCGGGAAAGTTAGCATATTCATATTGCACGAATTCATCTAAAGCATTTTTGCTTCAGCATGAGAGGAATAATTGATGGTTTGACTATCACATTATGTTTTTAGATGTTGAAAATCCCTTTAGAAGGAACCGTAATATATTCAGAAGAAAAAATTTGGAAATTAATGTCTGCTCAAACAATATCCAGAGAAGACTTATTTTATATTGTTAGTGACATTTTAAAGATTATTGTTTATCCTGAGCTATCTTCCCATCCTCCATCAGGCTTTCGTGTTACTCACAACTGGCCAAAGAATTCATTTTATTGGGATCTACCATACTAGAAGAATGACATGATCTAAAAGAATCTTGACGTGATGCATATAGAGAAAATTTTATTTGATAATATATTCAACATAATGATGTATGTTAAAGAAAAAAATTAAAAATATCATGAATGCCAAACTAGATTTGAAGTAGATTTGCAGAAGGCGAGAGTGGGAGATTCAAGAAACTATTGTGGGCAATCTTTTCATGCATAATTTTAAGTATTCTCTTACTTTGACACAACATAGTTCAATTTATGAGTGGCTTCAATAAATAAAATTCCCAAGCAGACATAAATCAAATTTGATTCATTGTATTGATGTGACGGTGTGAGAGATGTTTGGAATAAAAGACCATGATTTTCATATATTTCTCTAAAATTTGATGTCACCCATATTTAATTGCTTGCTGAGTAAAATTTCAAATCCACTGATTTAAATTAGTGTGTTCTTTAATTTCATGTGCACAACTTGTTTAAATGTTGATGTTATACGACACTTAGAAGTTAACATTACAATAATATTATGCAACCTTGAAATAATATTACCATCTAGTTATTTTGACTCCATGGAGCATCTACTAGTACATCTACCGCATGAGGCCATACTTGAAGGATCATTACAATATCTCCTGATGTATTAATTTCAGAGGAACATACGAACGCATGCAAACCATATAGTTACTACTTCATAAATAATATTTTTCAATTGTGCAAAAATGTACTTTTTTATAAAATTTTGAAAAAACTTAAGTGAATTGTTAAGAATAATTGACAACCAAAAGTATCATTTTTTCTAAAAGAAGAATCCACATTGTTGGGTGTGGTGCCTCACTTTATGCTGCTACTATTTTCTACAAGAAGAATCCAGATTGTTGGGTGTGGTGCCTCACTTGACAATTTCTACTTTTTAGAAATTTGGTGAAGCATCGGGGAGGTGCACATCACATTATCTCAGGGAATAAGGACTTCAAGTAGCGACCCTTTTTGTTCATACAAATTGCGACGAAGGCGCTAATTTATATTAATAGTTTTTTTCTTTTGGGTGAATATATTATAATGAGTTATTTCATAAATTCTTAATGTGGTGGAAACCTATTACTAAAATTGTGAACTTAGTTGAATGTGATATCACAAGCCAGGAGACAGAGAAAAATTTTCCCCGATCGTTTGCATGACATGTAAGGTAGAGTTTAACAAATTATTAATAATATAAGATAATTATTTTTACGTATGTTTAAACACACATAAGCTTTTATGAATTACTAGATTCATGCTCAAAACAGTAGAGTAGTGATCCCTTGATACTGCTAATATGCATAGCACAACAATAATTCAGATTATATTTCACTTATATTTCCTTACTTTGCAACAAAACCAAAAACTTGATCCCGAAGAAAAATAAGAATTTAACTTTTAATTTATATATATTCGGACACTACATAAGTATAAATATCATTATCAAGCAATATAAGACTTTTTGATTAAAAACTGAATATCGAACCCACATAGAGAATAAATAATATGCACTATTGAATAACAAACTTTTTATTTTTAATAAAAGAATAATTATCTAAACAAAAGATGATTTTTGCAGTAATGAAAATTTAAATATTTTTGGTATTTTCAATATTATGATAGAACAATAACAATTTAAAAAGACACCTAGAGTTTTTGTAGAAGAAAAACACTAAATATGAAAATATCTTTCTTCTTGTTATGAATCAGTAATAAGTATACGAATTCTGTTGTGGAAATATGCAAAATGTGTTGTGCCAAATAAAAACAATAATATTCTTTACCCTTAATAGAGATGCTATAAAGAACAATGGCTAATTTAAAGTTTGAATAGTTCTGAAGACCGGCTAGGCAGGGTAGACACTAGCTCTCACTCTAGAGTTCCCTCGATTCCCTCCACCTGAGGGCTAACATCTCATATCAGAACATAAAACAATATACCAATTTAGGAGCTTTAACCTATCACTTTAAAGTCATCTAACTCTACACCATTCAATGAATATTTCTTTATTTATTTGCACTCAATCATATGAATTACATTCTCATTCATACAACCTCATGTGATTCTTTTATTTCCAAATTTATTTGCACTAAATCATATGAATTACATTCTCATTCATACAACCTCATGTGATTCTTTCTACCTATTTGCACTCAATCATATGAACTACATTCTCATTCATACAACCTCATGTGATTCTTTCCAAATGCACTCAATCATATGAACTACATTCTTATTCATACAACCTCATGTGATTCTTTCCAATTGCTGAATAATACCAACTATTCTTACATGTTCTCATAAATGTGCATGTATTTAAATCATCACAACTTTTTCCATCGTTAAAGATCAATACTTTCCACAACTTCCGTCCAAAACTTAATTGCTTATCATTTTAAAAAGAAAGATAAAGAAAACTACTTAGAATCTATGGAAAAAACAAAACCAAACTTTAGTTTAAAAGAAAAAAATCATTGTCATACCATTAATAAGTCTTAATTAAAACCAAAAGTAGTCTCTAAACAAAAAGATAAAAACTTATCTCAAGTCCTCCACCAAACTCTTAAAGTTCCTTTGATTCTTTTCTCTTTACAATCACTCAAAATAAAATAACAAAAAGGATGAAATAAAAGTAAAAGTGGTGCCTGAAAATCTCTCCGAACTAACTCCCCAAATGAGAACTTTCAACACTTTCCAATTATTCAAGACCTCTTTCAAAGTCCCAATCTTCTTTCTTTTATAATTTTCTAAAAGGTGTCTTGGTTTCTCTTTAAAATATATCTAGATTCATTGTATTTCCCCAAGAAATGCATCCTTTCATGATAATTTTCATCCATGGTGGTTATAACCACCTATTAAACCAATGGGTGCCTCAAAAACCTTTTCAAAATTCACAGAAATCAAATTTACTCATCCAATAACTACCACTGGCGCCTAAGCACCGGATCTAGCACTTAGGCGCCAAAACTCTTTTGCACATTTTTCACTTTTTTGCTCCAAATTTGATCCTTTTTCACTCCTTGAAGCATTTTTCACCATTTTTACCGATATCTGCAAGAAAAACACAAAAATACAATCCATCAAAGCGCAATATCTAAAAAATAGGTATAAAAATGTGTCTAAAAATACTATATATTTTAGGTGTATTAAGTAGTAGAGCAGGGCTTGATAGATCTTGCTTGGAAACCCATGTACAGTGTAAAAATTTGGCAAATTTGAACCTAAGTGATTCTGAAATTTAGCTTCAACCCAAATTGAATGTAAGTAACTCTAATATTTAACTTCAAACCAAATTTAACCTAAGTGATTCTAAGCTTTAAGTTCAACCCAAATTGAACCTAATGACCGAAAAAATTTCAAAAATTCCCAAAAATTCTAAAATCATCCCAAATGACCCCATAACCAGTTTGAACCACTCCCATGAATCCAATATGACCAAATTGACCCATTTTGACCAAAATGCCCAAAATTGCTCTTAAAGGCCCAATTTCCCCAAATTAGCCCGAGTGTCAACCAAATTGACTCCAATCTTCTCCAACTTCAATTCCAAACTCAAATTCATCATGTTTAAACTTGATTGAAACCCAAACCCAAACTCAAGTTGACCCAATTGCAAGCTCAAATCCACCCAAATAAAGAAAGCCCTAATTTTGCCTCAAATTGGTCATATTCCCAAATTGACCTTATGTCCAAATTCCACCAAATTGGCCTTCCAATTCAATTCAAAATCACTTGAAATCCTTTACAAATTCTTTATGAAATCTCTCTACACTAAGCTAAACATTTAATTGACCCAAATTTTAATCCAAATCCAACCCAAACTCAAGCCTACAACATTTAATTCCGAAAGCTGAAAATTCAATTAAAAGCTTGTTGGCGCTATTTTTGGTTGGTGGGGAATTGCCCGCAAGAAGCTGTCGGTCACTGGAATCAAAATCTCATCGCCCGCTTCGGAAGGACATTTTAATTTACATATATATTTAGTTTTAGAAAAAAATATATCATCAAACTGACCCCATATTTTTCATAATTTAAATGAAAGAGCGTTATACCTCAAATCCTGTATCTATCCCGAAGGATAAACACAAGACTTGAGGATGAGGCTCGATAAAAAAAACTAAGGAAAGTATGACGTCTGTTTGGTCTGCGAAACCTTTGTATTTTCCCACAAGTTCCTAGCATTGTACTTCAAATCCTATATCTATCCCGAAGGATAAACACAAGACTTGAGGATGAGGCTCGATCAAATAGGATCCTGTATCTATCCCAAAGGATAAACACAAGACTTGAGGATGAGGCTCGATCAAATAAACTCCTATATCTATCCCGAAGGATAAACACAAGACTTGAGGATGAGGCTCGATCAAATAAACTAAAAAAATATGACATCCGTCTGGACTGTGAAACTTTTATATTTGCCAAGAAGTTTCCCTATTTAATTTAAAGGATTAAATAAGGTTTATTTTATGATGGGTTCGAACATACTTCCTATAAGGGCAAGCCCCTATACTTAATTACAACTTAAATGACCAAAGTCACCTAAGAAGACTCTCGATAAAAATCAAGAAATATTATCTTCAAGAAAAATTTCAAAGGGTAGGACTTTTCAATGAGATCGGACGTAGAGGTGTGAAAGGGGATTGGTTCAATATTGAAGGGTAGGACTTTTCAATGAGATCAAACGTAGAGGTGTGAAAGGGGATTGGTTCAAATTTGGAACATTTTGTCATAGAGTCCAAAGAAGGAAGAACTAGGGGATGTCATGGATCAAGAGGAGAACCTCAGTGACTTCCCAAGCTATCCTAAGTGTGGCTTCAGTTCTGAAGAGAAATATTTAGGTGTTTCATCCTACCAATTTTATTAGTTAAGGCTTACATTTGTATGAAACTATCACACAAACAGCCTGAAAGATGTGAGGATTTAGGTCATGACAAACGACAACCTCAGAATCCTAAGACTTAGGGCTTATATTGTATAGCAGGGCTGTATAAAAGCCTAATGATAAGGTGAAGATTTTCGTTGCATAAGCAAGCAACCTCTATGTCTTATGTCTTTGTTGTTTAACTCTCAGGAAGAAAGATTGGTTTAACTGGGAAAGATATGTTTTGTTGTTGAAGATGGTCGTGCTGCCCACCATGCTAGCTCCAAGCTTCTTACCGCGACTAGTTTGAGTTTTCTAGTGTGTGAAGTTATAATGTCAAATCAGGTGGCATTATGGTTGAAGTTCTTTAAATATTATGAGGGCATATTAAAGTTGATCAGAGTGACACCGGTTAGGATCATATGGTTCCCTCGTTCTTGTACCACTATTTTCTATTGGATTCACTTAGTTTAAATGAACTTACTAAACTCAACTTAATGAGTATTTCAGACCGTGGGAAGCCTGTTAAACCGTAGGTTACCTCCTCCGAGGGGTTCCCGATCTTCCAATAGAGACATATTAATTTAGTTATCGTAGGTTACCTCCTCCGAGGGGTTCCCGATCTTCCAATAGAGACCTTTTAATTTAGTTGAAGTGTAGGTTACCTCCTCTGAGGGATTCCCGATCATCCGATAGAGACGTCTTAATTTGGTTGAAGTACTAAACTCAACTTAATGAGTTCCATAATTTCATGGATTCACTTAGTCCAAATGAATTTACTAAACTCAACTTAATGAGTTCCATACTTTCATTTAGCAAATGAACTTACGAAACTCAACTTAATGAGTTCCATAATTTCATTTAGACCGTGGGAAGCCTCGTTAGCAACCGTATTTACCTCCTCCGAGGGGTTCCCGATCTTCCAATAGAGACGTATTAATTTAGTTGAAGTTGTCCAACTTAATGAGCAAAATGAACTTATCAAACCCAACTTAATGAGTTCCATAATTTCATTTAAACCGTGGGAAGCCTGAATGAATTTATCAAACCCAACTTAATGAGTTCCATAATTTCATTTAAACCGTGGGAAGCCTCGAAACCCAACTTAATGAGTTCCATAATTTCATTTAAACCGTGGGAAGCCTCGTTAGCAACCGTAGGTTACTTAATGAGTTCCATAATTTCATTTAGACCGTGGGAAGCCTCGTTAGCAACCGTAGGTTAATTAATGAGTTCCATAATTTCATTTAGACCGTGGGAAGCCTCGTTAGCAACCGTAGGTTACCTTCTCCGAGGGATTCCCGATCATCCGATAGAGACGTCTTAATTTAGTTGCAATTTTAGTTTTGTGTCGAGGGTTCCCGATCTTCCAATAGAGATGGCCTCGTTAGCAACCGTAGGTTACCTCCTCCGAGGGGTTCCCGATTTTCCAATAGAGACAATTAATTTAGTTGAAGTTGTATTTTGTGTGATGTTTGTGATTAAATTTTGGATACCGTGGGAAGCCTCGTTAGCAACCGTAGGTTACCTCCTCCGAGGGATTCCCGATCTCCGATAGAGACATCTTAATTTAGTTGAAGTTGTATTTTTGTGTGATGTTTGTGATTAAATTTTGAGTTGTTTTATATTTTGAATGTTGTGGCAGTGAATTTTATCTTGGTTGATTTTAATTTTGGTTTTGGTTTTGATTTTGTGGATATCCTGATAGTTTTAGTTCTCATGCAGGGTGACATCATTGTCTAGCTTGCAAATTTATAGATATAAAAGTACAGTATGAAAGTACAAGAAAGACAATGCTAAAAACTTCTCGTTCCACCACTTGAAACTCAAAAGGCATGTTAAGGCAGTTTATATTAAACAGGGAGGTAAAATTTTGACGACCTATCTAACCCTAAATCATATCTTGTTGGGTCCTGAAGAGTTTAACTAAGGATGATGTTGTCAAGCAAACTATATTAAGTTTAGGAGATCTCTCAGGTATCCAACAGATCTAGAGAAAGGAGCAGGTCCGTGCTACTCTCTCGCTGTCTGGTGAAAATCCTGACTTCTTTTAAACTTATTATGTTGCTTAATAATTCATCCTCTAAATACCCTTAGTACTCAGTGAACATTGATATCTCAATTATCCCTAAGAATAGGTTAATTATCACTTGTGATGTAATTTAAGAATTGTGTGGGTGAAGACCCTTAAAGAGGCAAGTTAGGGTTGTTGGAACACTTAGCCCAATTTTAACCTTAATTGGGCTTGTAGTGTTTGAAAGATGTTTTAATTTTCAATGATATTTACTTTCAAATCCCATTTAAATGATACTTTGTTTAGCCTAAGTCACTACTAAGCCCTTAAGACCTAGGTGAGTGTCTTAATTAGCTTTGAAAAGATCAAGCATTAGGTGATCATGATTCATGATTTGGATTTTATTTGAACATCAAAATAGGAGTATTAAATTGATTAATTATTGACTTCAAAAGTCATACCCCTAAGTCCTAGATTCATTTTATTTTAATTAACTTCCAAATTTTAATAATTTAGAAATTTATTAGCTTATCTTTTCAATTAAGAAAGTGAGGTTGGTTTCTACCAATTAACCTTTTGTGTTTCAAACCTAATTTAGAAATTTGCTTACTTATCTTTTTAATTAAGAAAGTGAGGTTAGTTTCTACCAATGAAACCCTTGTGTTTCAAACATCAAATAAATTGATTAAGATCAGTAGTTACCCATTTTCCTATTTAAATTAAGCCTAAATGTTAATTATGGCTAATTTCCAAAATTACACATTTTCCCCTAAGGCTCTATCGCATCATGATTTATCAAATTTAATCCAAATAACTTTGGAATTTTTATCCTACCTCATTCATGGGTCAATTAAGACATCAAAGGAGAAAATGTGATTTTTCAAAATTTAATTTAATTTATATAATTATTTTCATGCAAAAATAGGATTTTTCAAAAAAAATTTCTAACTTAACCAAGGTAAATCTTAATCCTTTAAAATTTTTACTGGATGTAACCTTAGACTAGTGAAGCCTTTGGACCAAATTTCATGATTTTTTGAATTTTATGTGAAGTTTAAGAATTATTTTAAGTTCTAGCGTATTTATTAAATATAAAATATTTTAAATGGAGAAAGTTAAGTTTTATATTTTTGAAAAGTCTCCCTGAGGTCATAGAATTCAAAGGAGAATCTTTTATATTTTTTTGAATTTTAGTTGATTTATTGGAATTAATTTTGTGGAAAACCATTTTTAGCCTTTAAAAATCATTTTTAAGCTTTAAAATTTAATATCTTTATTTAGAAAATTAGGAAAAATATTATAATTGTTCCTAAGTGCTTAGGAAGCAATTTAGAACATTTTCATGAGTTTAATTATTTTAGTAATTTTTAGGAATTTTTAATTATTTAAATATTTAAAATAAGTCAAAAATCAAGTTTTTATTGTAAATATTATTTTATTATTAGAAAATACCCCTAATCACAGAGAACTTAAAAAACTAAGTTTCATAATTTTTTGAGTTGTATTTTGATTTTTAAAAATCATTTAAATGCCAAAAGTATTGTTTATCTTTCAAAATCAAATTAAGTTATCAAATGAACTCAAAATATTTTAAAATTTTAATGTGAGTTCTCTGGATTAGGAACCACAGTGAAGATAAAAAATCAAGTCATTTAAAATTTTATATTTTTCAAAATTAATCATCTTAATGATTTAGTGTTCATGAAAATTAAGTACATTTTAAATGACTTGACTCATGAAATTATTTCCAAAAGCTTCTCTGGTCATGGTGGACCTTCCCAAATTTTCTTGGAATTTTCTAATCAACATGCTAATTTCCATGATTATTTAAGGAAATAATGTTCAAAAACTTGAAAAATATGGATCTCTATCTAGGAACCTCCTCTGACTTTAGAAAAATCAAAAGATGTTTCTCTTGACAGATGCTACAACATGCCAAAATTTCAAGACAAGGTGATGAGTCAATATGCATAGAGAATCAAATGATTCAAAAAAATGTTTAGTTAATTAAAAATAAAATATGCATCAAATGGATTTGAAATTTATTCCACATTGTTTTCCTATGTTCATTGAGCAAGAGGTTATTTTTATTTTATTTTTTTTTATTTTTCTACACAATGTTATGGATTTTTGAAGTTAGGGGTATTTAAATAAATAGGAAAAAAGCCCTATTTTTCTATTTAAACAGCGCGTGCTGACTAGATCCTTGGCAGTTCCGAAGGCACGTGTGGCGCGCTCTGGTTGGACGCCGCCATCCACGTAGCTGCTGACGCGGCCCACGGTTTGTGTAAAGAAGCGCTGTCCAACTTCGATTTTTCCATCCATTCAATACACGCATGATCAAACGGCTCCCCGTCATCATCCTCGATAGAATGATCCTGTGACCGTCCACACTAAAACCCTAAGATCTCAGCCTAGACTCAACCAAATCACCTCGGGTTTGATCTTATGGACTCATCTAAGCGAGAAAAACACATCCATATTGTAATCATGCAATTAAATTAAGCCTAATTAAATGTACAATCAAAATAGGCTCTGGAAGAGGAGAGATTTTATACTTTTGCTCTGATAAGGGAAGCTTTAATCAGAGGTGCTCGACATTTTCGTTGGAGCCCAAGGAGGTTAGGGATTAAGACTATTGATGTGGTGTAAGGCCTGGTGTGATTTTGATCAAGGTCGATTTTGGGTGTTGATTGAAGTCTATACTACGAGCTCTATGGAAGGGAGAACTGATGGGGCTTTATCTTCTCTTGCTGTTGTGAAGGAGTGGGCATAAGAAATTGAAGTTTGGTGGAGTTTTCAGAGATGTCCCGTTTCTGCCCTAATTTTCAAGCTCAAAATTAGGGTTACACACGAGGAATCAAGGAAGTGAAGTGATTGGAATGAGCTGTGGAGGTCTCAAGGAAGCTCTGTAAGTAATTTGGGAAGCTCTATCTGAGAAAATTTTAGCATACCTCCCATGGCTGCGGAGGTGAGTACTTATAAAAATGCCCATGGGGTGGCTCTCAGGGCACAAGTTTGGGTGCATTGTAGTGCATAGGTGCAGGGCAGAGGAGCTCTACAACTCAATTTGGCTGAGCTAGCCTCTAGGCTTGATTTGGGTGAAGTCCCATGGGGGTGGTTCTTGGTTTTGAGCTTTTTTAGCCACTACATTGGTCGACCGGCCAGGGGGAGGTTGCTAGGTGCTCAGGGCATCCAGAGGAATCCATCACAACAATTTAATGCAAATGTGTTTTGATTTTGAAAAGATATCTTAAGCATGTGAATTTTTGGGAATAAGATCCCTTAATTTATGGGACCTTTGGTCCATGGCTTAGTTTAGGTGATTAGAGGTGTTTTGGGTCAGCCTTAGGGGTAACTAATGGCTGGGGTGGAGTTAATTTGGTTGCTTTAGGGTGGTTATGTCACATTTAGTGCATGGGTCCAAGTGGGTGAAAATGACCAAATCTTGGGTTTGGTATAAGCTATCTATGTCAATTGTCCCAAATAAATAATTCATTTGGTGTATATGATCATAAGGAATAACTTTGGTGAAGGATGGAAGTGGTTTTGAGCTCAATTGAACGGTCAATTTGAGGGAATTTTGAATTTTAGTTAATTTGGTCATGTTGGGCTAGGCTTGGGTCTAGTTTTGGTTAGCCTTGGGTTAACCAAATTTATTTTTGTAAATGGTCACTAGGGACCCCATGAAGTGTTTTCAACATGAATTGGATGCTAATTTGGAGGTTAAGGCAATCAATTGGGTGAAATTTGGGGACTTCACCAATTTGGGGCTAAATTTGGGAATTTTGGATTTAGGCCAAAATCAAATGGATTTTAGGCTTCATCAAGGCCAATTTATGGTTGATTTTGATTTATAAGAATTTTAAAAAGATTTTTTAACATTAATTGGGGCCAATCGACTAGGATATGGGTTCAATTTTGTGAGATTAGGTCATATGGTCAAAATTTGGGTTTTGACCAAAATTAAAATTGGGCTCAAATCATAGGCTAATTAAGCTTGTATTTAGTTTATTTTGACCGTATAAAAATTTAATGTGAGTTTAGGTTTGGAATTGGGGTCAATTAAGATCAAATTGATGGACATTTGAGTTGAATTTGGGGAAATTTGGTCCCTTAAAGGCAAATTTGGGGGGTTTTGTTTAAAGATGGTCAAATTAGCCAAATTGGGTCATGTGGTAGTTGAGAGAAAAGAATTTGGAAATATTTGGGATCGATTAATTTTTTTTGGGAATTTTTGAAATTTTTAGAATTTTGGGCTATGGAAGGGTATTTTGGTAATTTGGCCATTTTTGGAGATTTTCGGTAATTTGGGTGTTTTGAAGTTTTCAAAAGGTTTGAAATGATTTTTTACCAAATTTGGGTATTTTGGTCAAACTTGGGAATTTTGGCAAAGTTTAGGGTTTCAAGGCTGTTTAGGTAATTTGGGGGTGTTTAGGGGCAAAAGGCTAGGTTGGTATTTTTGATAGGATTGGGTAACTAATCACCTTCAATGAGCCATGGACCAAAGGAAATCCCATTTTGGGTCCTCTATGTATTGGTCTTAGTTAACCCATAGCCCTAGGGAGAGTAGGTCTAAGGGACCATCTACATGAGTATCCCAAAAAGATCAAGGGGTCTAGGCTAGAAATTTGAGTTTAGGGTTGCGAGTGATTGTGAGTGTAGATGAGTGTAGTGGGCCTTAGCCCTAGACCAACACCCAGGGTCAACCCTAAGGTCCAGCAGTCCTAAGGGTGACTCATCTTGAGTTTTACCAACACCCAAGATCAACCCTAAGGTCCAGCAATCCTAAGGGTGACTCATCTTGAGTTTCCCCCCATAGCGACCCCACCTACTAAGTGCTAGAGGTTAGGACCAATGTGTGGAAGTCCAAGTTGAGTAAAGAAGAGTGTAGAATTTCTAATGGCGAGGGTTTCATGTCTAGTTTTGTAAGAATAGTCTGTAGGAAAGTCCTATGGCAAGACCTTAGGCTACTAAAGACTAAAAACTAAACCTCAACCAAATGTGAGCTCAACAAAGCTCACATGACAATTTTTCCCCTCATCATCCATTTCTGTAAAATCATTTCCTGAGTTTTAAATTGATGATCAAATCATTCCATATTAAGCCTTAAGACAAACTTCATAGAATACCCCATAAAATCTAAAAATCACCTTTCATGCAAATTGACCAAACAAAGGACAAGCTATGAAGCCATTTCCAAGCCACAGATGAGCCATATGAGCTTTTGCCTCCTCACCAAGCTAAGGAGGAGCAACTTTTAAGCCTCCTTAAAAAATTTGTTAACCACTCTAATGACACACTCTAACCCATGCTTAGCCAAATCCCTTGGATGGAGACCTCTCCAAACCATTTCAGCTGATTCACCTAACTTTGGTCAGCCATGGGAAGCCACCCAAGCCCATTCCAATGGGGCTAGACCCATGGTTGACCCAACATAGCCCAAAGTTTGTTCCATTTCAATTAATAACCTTTTAACATGTCAACTTCAAATTGACTGCACCTAAACAAAGACCTGACATCCTTGGACCATATGGTGACTTGACCATGGAAGGTGGCTACCAGAAAACCAAACTCAAGAGCTCCACCCTGACCAAAACACAAAGTTGAACCCACCTAATGTGTCCCAACCCAATTAGACACTTGAGCACTTTTCCCTCCAACTAAGCACCACTCTCTATCCACTGGTCAACCTTGGCAGCCACCACAATCTCATTTATTTATACCTCACTTATCCATGGCCAAAAGAGAGATGCCAAAATTTCCTTGGGGAGACTCTGTCAGATTTATTCCATAGTCTCCTCGAGCCTTCTTAAGCTCAACCCAAATCCTTCAAATATCTCTCCTCCATTAACCAGAGCCAATTTCTCAACCTTAATTTGTACTCGAAATAAGACACCTCTCCAAACTCCACCAAATCTAAATTAACTTCACCTACACCATCCTTAGAGCCAAAAAAGAAGTTCCCCACTGAAAACCCCATCACCAGATAACCCTAGAATAGACTTTGATCAACACACGAAATTGGCTTCGATCGATTTCATACCTATGTAATTCACCATAGCCCAAAGCTTCATTTACGAGTTTCTTGGACTCAAATCAAGCTTCTGGAAGCACATAATTGAGCCACACCTCTTGGGAAAAGGTATTGAATTCTCTTATCAAACTAAGAATATTTTGATTCTCCATGCGTATAGAATGGATTTAATACTTGATTAACCATATAGATGTGTTTGCCTAGTCTAGACGCATCTATAGAAAGAAACGAGAGGTGATTTAGTTGAGTATTGAGAGATAAATTAAGGTTTTAGTGTGGAATTTTTACGAGTTGAAGGACTTAAGGATGAAGAAAAGGAGCCCTTGGATTTTGCGTGTTTTGGACAGATGGAAGAGATCACATAAGACTAGCTCTTAGTGCATGAACAGTGGGCCGAGTCAGCGCTGACTCAGACAACGGCGTCGAATCAAAAGACACCGCGTAGAGGCTTTGGAGATGCCGAGGATTGCGTGGCGCCGCGTAGTTTAAATAGAAAAATAAGGATTTGTGGAGTTAATTAAATTCCATAACTTAGAAAACCCATATCATGGTGTAGAAAAATGATAAAAATAAAAAAAATACCTTCATGCTCAGTGAATAGAGGAGAATAATTTGGAAATGGCTTCATGTCTGTTTGATGCATATGTAATTTTTAACTAATTAAATACTATATTTCTTATTTGTATTTTGTATTTGCATGGACATTGCACCATGATTCTTAGGGCTTTGGATCTCTTTATCATGAGGGATCTTCCCTGATTTTTCCAAGGTCAGGGGAGATCTCTAGGCAGAGATCTATATTTTTTAAGTATATTTTGTCTGTTTTGGTATAATAATTATAATAATAAAAATATTAATCATAAAAATACAAAAAATTTTTTGGTAGGCTCATTGTGATAAGAATACTTAGGAAAAATTTGCTTCTCTAGGTTCCCTAACTTTATAGATATTTAAGAAAAATATAAAATTTAACTTTTCACTTAAATAATATTTTATACTTAATTAATACTCAAAACATAGAAATAATAATTAAGTTAAATCTTTAAAAATCATGAAAATTGGTCCAGGTGGTCTTCTAACCTAGATGAACCTCCAATAATTTTCTTAAAGACATAAGTTTTGTTTTGGTTGAGTTATTAAACTTTCATTAAAAATCTCTATTTTTGCATAAAATAGTTATTAAAATTAAATAAATTAAGAAAAATCACATTTTCTCTTCTGATGTTTATTTACCCATGAGTAGGGTAGCAGAAAAATTTAAAGTTATTTGAGTTTAATTTAATGAATTATGAGGTGTTAAGTTCTTAAGGGCAAGATGGTAATTTTAGGATTTAAGCATTAATTAATATTTAGGCCTAACCAAATGGTAAATGGGTAATAGATGATCTTAATTGACATGTCTAGATGCTTGAAATATAAAAGGGATAAATGGTGGAAACCATTCTCACTTTTGTCTCATTAAGGATAAATTTGTGATTTCTTAAATTGATGAAATTTGGAAGAATATTTAAATGAGAAGATCTTAAGGTCGGGGGTTTGACTTTGGAAGATCATAACCCACTAATTTATAACCCAAATTAATGGTTTCTAGAATAATTTATGATTGTTGATAAGGATTAAGATCATAAATGTTTAAAATTTTCTAAAATTACAAATCTACCCATTAAGTTTTAAGGGCTTAGTGAATTAGGTTTAATCAAAATCTTGTCTAATGAGGTTTAGAAAATGAAATATAATTAATTTGAAACATTTTAAGAACACAACAAGCCCATCTTTAAAGGTCAAACCAGGTAAGTTTCTTATTTAAGCCAAATTGTCCTTAAGGGCCTTTACCCATATAATTTGTAAGTGAAACATCAAATGATATTTATTCCACTTAAAGGGGTAATCAAAACAACAAGGTTCATTGAGTATAAGGGTATGAATTGGGTGAACCACATAACAACATAATAAGACCAAAATGAACTTCAGAGGATTTGAGGTACTGTGAAATGTTTAGGGTATTACTCAGGTCCTCTTCATAATCCTTTGGGAATCTCGGAAGACACTTTGACATATTATGATTTGCTTGATGGAATCATCCCTACAGATGGACAAATTGGATCCACCAAGGTATGACATAGGATTTAGTAGACACACTTCAAACCTGTAGTCTCCGCAAGCATGTTTTAATTTATGCAAAATTAGATATATATATATATATATATATAT